>CAEGAD010011299.1:0-29424 GCA_903067055.1 Poeciliopsis paucimaculata
AAAGAGAGACGGAGAGTAAAAAGTAAGAGTGGTTTAGAGTTGATCACCTGTTCAGGTTGTTTTATCTTTGCTGTGGCGCTTTATAACCGCTGTAGTTTCTGAACGACCAATGAACGACAAACTTGGACTAATTACCTCGTTTGTTTTGAGTATACGTCACTCACAACAAACATCAAATAGGACAAATATATTTCATTAAGTTTTAACAAACAAATGGCTTCTACCGAGATAATTATGTGAAATGAAATGAATTATATCCCAACTTCAGAAGATTTACCTTTACCTTTGCAGAGCTCTTTGCTTCCTCCTATCACTCTGTGGTTTCTCATATTGACGTCATCAAACCAAATTTCAGATCTACAAGAACTGCTGGCCTCAGGTTTGCAACCAGCTTCTGACTGAGAAACCAGTACCCTGCTCCCAGTGTCAGAATCTCACTGAGGAAGCAACTGCATCAGGTTTTCTATCTCTTTATTATTTCTGCTAAAACTGATGTAAATCCGCATATAAAATAAGTCAATAGAGTTTAATTTACAATTTTTATGTCTTCGTCTCATGAGGTAGATATCAGCTGGCTGGTGAGAGAAAAAGTAGATCTTGGTCTCAAAAAGTATGAGCACCCTTGCTTTATAGGAAGAACAAACTGGTAACTACTTATGTAAGAATGATAACAAAACATAATTATTCTAACAGAAATAAATACAAATATTATCAATCAAATATAGAATTAATTATATGTGAATTAAATGTGTGGAGATCATTTCAAAATGGACATTTAAATATTTCACAAATTAATTTATTTCAGGTTCGTATGTTGAACCACATCGTGACATAATTCAAACTGTCAACTGCACTCATAAAACAGAGTGAGGGGCTCGGGCAGACCCTGACGTCTGATTGTTATTTATGTTCAAGACTGAGCACAAGTTGGTGTAAGCTAGTGGGCGGGGCTAACATTGATCTTGAAGTCTGTGGGAGCATCCTCCATGAAGGAGCACTGTGAGCTCTCTGGTGAACTTATTAGACATAATTCAGACCAAACTATAGATGTGGAGGCTGGAGTTTCTTACCCAGAGTTTGTAGTAAACAATTTGCAGAAATTGTTTAAGTTATTTTTCCATGTCAAATTAAAATATGGGATTAATGAAGTATTTTTGAATGCAGAGTTAAATATTAATCACTTTAACTTTTAAAGTTGATTGTAGCTCTCTGCTCCGAGGTGCCATAATTATATACACTCTGCAATACAACAGTGTTTTGTTTCTACCACTTTAGAGTCATAGTCCATCACCACTCCTTCAGCAGTTCTTAACTCTGCAGTCACTGGATTGGTAGCTCACACAATTGGACTTTATTTCAAACCTCCAGATTTATTATGGTGATCCCTTACTTCTATCTGAAGCAGAGCCTCCTCTCTTTGACGAAGCACCTCCACATCCTCCTCACTGATTTCAGACAGGAAAGCTTGGACTCCTTCCTCAGCACCTGCTGCTTCTCCATACAGTGGGTCATCTTGATTCATGTCACTGGATAGAGTCTGGGGACTCTGAGGGCACATGTGGATAACACAAAAATTAGAGTCATCTATAAAGTTGTCATATAATTGAACTAATATCTGTAGAAAAAATGCAAACATGACATGGAGACCCTGGTGTTTATCTTCAGTTGAAGTAAATATTGCGACTGTGTCTTCACTGTCAGGGTTCTTACTAAAACCAGCAAGATAGAGCACATCAACCCACTTCTTAGGTTCTTCCACTGGCTCCCTGGAGCTCAGAGAATTAAAATACTTAAAAACACTAAGTGACTTAACACCAAACTACATTAAAGATCTGCTGTTGTTGGATCAACCTTCCAGACCACTCATGCTTTCTAGTTATGGACTGCTCTGCATCACAACCAGAACCAAGCATGGAGAAGCAGTATGCAGCTTCTATGCACCACAAATCTGGAACAAACGTCCAGAAAACTGGAAAGCTACCGAAACACTAAACTACTTTAAATCAAGGCTAAATACCCACCTGTTTAGAGTTTACTTTCATAAATTGTAACTGGAATATTATTCATTTTAGTCATTACTCCAAAATGTTATGGTGATAATTACGATCCTTTTGATTCTAACATTTGAGAATATGTGACATATGTTGCTTTTTTTGGTTTGTGTTTTCATCTTATAGACACCTTAAATGACTGTTTTATTTAAAGGTCTCTGGGGTCCTCCTGTCATTTGCATAAATATGCATCTCCCTGTCAGAAACAACCAATCAGAGCCAGGAGGAATGTCTCAGCAGTGTTCATCACACTCGTGCTCTCCATAACAAACAGCGTTGATCAAGCTCAAGATTGACAGTGGGCTGCAGCTGTGCTAATGAAACAACTTAACATTAAAGGAAAACATTTTTTTTAAGTATGAAACATTGAAATGAGAAATGTTCAGTGCTGCTGAAACCTTTAGACATGATTGTAGTTGCTACCACATACTTTCTGAAATGGTTTTTACATAGGTGAGGATTAACAAAACTAAATGAAGACGCTGCAGTAATGTCCTGGGAATTCAATGCTATGCGTCTTTTGATAACAACTGAAAAAAACTCAGCAAGAAATAATAACAAAATGTTTGCTTAGTGCATTTTACTGTGATGACTAAGAGAATGCACTGAAAAAAATGATGATTTTATCATGTTTTTGTTTGAAACGTGAAATTATTGTGTTAGAAGTACATGATATTCTTTTGTTAATGTAATAACCCCCAAGTTCATTTTTTTGAGTGTTTAGAGCCACATTTATCCCACATGCTCCCACTGAAACACACAAAGGAAAGACAACAAAAAAGGAGCCAAAGTTAGAAAAAGCCATGGTTTCCTTTTTTTGCATTGCTAATATATTTCACTTTTGTGAGGTTGATTGCACAGCTTCTTGGTAGACGGTCCAGTATGTGTCAGAGCACAGGGACCAACCTGGGCTGACTCACAGCGCTGTGTCTATTGGCCAGTGTGACTCAACAGTCAGCTAATTCTGTAACAGTGTGCTCACTCCTCCACAAAGATACACGCCACTGTGGAATGAATTAGTTTAGCAAACAGATCAGGGAAAAAAAACCATGCTGTCAAGATAATCATGCTGACACTTTATTCCATAAGTTCACAAGCTGCTGACATGCTCAAACAACTTCAAGTTTCCTCCTATTGATTTCTAGTCCATTATGATGGTTATTTTAAAGAAGTGTGTGGGAAACAGTCGATACCTTTGGTTGAGAAAATGGTTCCTGATGTATATGTATGAGATTCAAAATGTCACCTTTTATGATTTGATATTCTCCCACTGCAATTTTTTTTTTCCTTGCTCCACAATGCATAAGATGTTTTTAGACCAACTAGTTGTTCCATAGCACACCCACTGATTAGTAAACTTACCAGGAAACAAAGAAAGTGGTCAGAGAAATAGAATTTACCATTCAGCTTTCCACCCCCAGAGGTCTCTCTGTTGCATTCTTACAGACCTTGCTAATGTGCCTTTCAGAGAGGAATACAATTATCATTTATGTGACTTTCATATCATAAAAAAGATGGATTTTAGGGGTTCTATGTGGAAACAAATGTTCTTCATTAAACCGTTTCTGCTAGATCAAGCTGAAGTTCTCTTTTCCAGTTAAGAGTACAGTTAGTGTTTAAGTACATGTCATTGGGTAACTCTGTTGTTAGAAGACAGAGCTGCTGACCAAAACTCTTACCCCTCCCCCCTCCTTTGTTCTAGATTATTGTTTCACTAAGACATAAAAAAATTGTCCAGAATATCAACGAGCTTTGCAGGATCTCAGTGAGACCTTCTGGAGCACTGCACTGAAATAGACATAAAACAGCAAAAATGTTCTCAGATTACCTAAAGCATGAACAAAACCTCTGCATGGAGATAGGGTGGTCATTTTACCATGGTGGCTGTATATAATGGGTGGGAAATGGGCATAGTGGCAATGTGTTCATTCAGTGAGGAATGTGAAATTGGGTGGGCACTGTTGACCAACTCATCAAGCTCACATCAGGTTGTTGCAGTTCTCCAAATAAGTCCCAGTAACTCTTTTGGCCCAGCAGCTGCTCCAATTGGCTATCTGTTTTTAACTCAACCACTGCTATAGATTTAATCACAACCATTTTAAAATTCAACTTCAACAAGTAATTTGTGTTTTCTCTACCAGTGACATGCAGTCGGGGGAAAGCGGTGCCTCATCTGACATCAAACAAAGCCAATTTGTCCACTTGACTGTTCTATAAATTTGTAGAACCATCAGGTTTTAAAACATATATCGTTTCAATATTTTAGAGTCGAAATTCTGAATTTACTCGTTACATGTTAAACATGGGAAAACAGTGTGGTGCAGCAGTGAGGAACTGTGCCTTACCTCTGCTGGTTTACTGTCACACACCCTGACTGAAGCAGGCGGCTGGCACATTCATTACTGTCTCTCTTTGTATCAGGAATACATTTGATCATACATGTGCTACACATAGTGATGTTCCACAGTCTGTCTAGGATACTTAATGAATCTGTGTCCTTCTGATTGGCCATAAATGTGCAGTACAAATGCAATGGGTGAGGTGAAAGTAAATGCTGCACTGATAGGGGGCAGCACTGGCACTGGTCCCAGGAAAACAAAAAATGAGCTAGAGTTAGAAAAAGCCATGGTTCCCTTTTTTTTTGCATTGCTAATATATTTCACTTTTGTGAGGTTGATTGCATAGCTTCTTGGTAGGCGGTCCAGCATGTGTCAGAGTACAGGGACCAACCTGGGCTGACTCACAGTGCTGTGGATGGATGGATGGATGGATGGATGGATGGATGGATGGATGGATGGATGGATGGATGGATGGATGGATGGATGGATTGATTGATTGATTGATGGATAGATGGATGGATGGATGGATCCAGGGAATTTTCTTTGGGCAAATAAGTCATAGAGTCCAACACGCATGCTTAGACAGATTAATAAAAGCGATGATAACAGAGTTTCAGCAAAAAACAGTAAAGCTGACAAAAACCACAACAGCTCACCAAGGTATTTTCACAATTGTGCTCAACATCAAATACTCTAGTTATTACCCCTCAGCTCTGATCTGTTCACCCAATGATAATAAACTAACTTCTAGCAGCCATAAAAGAGTACAAGTTCCAACAAGCTATGTGCCACTAGTAAATCGGAGTGAAACACACTACACAGCGTTTCAAAGAAGCTCTTGTGTAGATACAAAGGGCATCTCCTTTTACCTCATCTCAACTCAGTTGATCATGCCACTCTCACGTGAATGGTGGTGAAAAAAAGGAGGATTTTCATCCACTGCAGCAACTCACCTTCTTCTTGTCTTTCTGTGCTGGAGGGAGCAAGGCCCTTGATCGCTCTGCGATTTTCTGCAAGACAACCAAATGAACAGAGAGGTCAAGAGAACCAATTTCTCCCCTATATTAAAATATATTTTTTTATTCCTGCCACCATGTGAACAGGTATGTATGGTTTTCTGCCAGAAATGCCAGTCGATTTGTCTCCTAACAGCCAATGGAACATGGCTTTGAATTCCAGCTACCTTCTGAAGATCCCCATAGCGCTGCACAGAATCTGAGAGTTCAGTCTTCAGTCTGGTCAGACGTAAACGATCTTGCTGTGCAACAAAACAAGATTAGCTTTAATTAGCACAAGTATTGTGTAATCTGCTGTGTATTCTTCAATTGACAACCCATGAGGGAGGAGTGGCAGGATAAAATACCCGTGAAGACCCGCTGATTATATCGGAGAGCTGTTTGATGAGATGACTTGTGCTGGTGATGACTTTGTTGGTCTGCTGCTGAGTGGAATGTCTGGGGCAGAGAGACAGAGACAAAGTACTGGCTTATAGGAAGGCATGAGATGACATGTTCTCAGCATATATATTGAAGCCATACATATAATCCACTGGTCACTTTATTAGCCACAAACACAAATCAATTACCAAAAATAGCAATTATCAATAAGATTCGGTACCTGGATCGCAAACCCCATTATTTACAAATAATGCATAATGAAAACTTATTGACTGCATAAATTTTCAAACAGTGTATATCTTATTTCAAGTTAAAACATCACAGTTACCAGAAAATATTCAAAAGTTGTTTTCAAAAGAAGGACTTCATAATATCAGGGGGAAATGTAAATTCAAAGATCAGAACCACAAGAAGTTTTAGTGTTTCAGTCTGTGGTCTGAAACTATAGAGCAGTATAACCACGACCAAACATTAAAAACATTTCAGACTTCTGTATAAGGAAATGTCCTACACAAAAAAGACACTAGTTTGATTATATTGTGTTATTATTGTGTTATTATGGCATTATTAGCATCAATAGTATCGTTGGTGTTGTTGTTCATACTATAGAGCTAATATTAGTAATACTCTTATCTATGAGAACATTGTAAGAACATGATTGGATGTAAGGCGTTGATCAAGAATCTGAGAGTAGTAATGTGTTGCTACAATACTTATAAAAAGGAAGAAATCAGAACATCTCCTGCCTTGCTTTTCACCATCTCTGATGGTATTGTCTGTTTTGTTGGTGGTTTACGGAGAGAGTTTGGCTTAAGCATTTCAAGTTTATGACTAGCTATAGTTTTGCTGATGCAGGACTACCCATGGCATTAACAATGGATGTGGCACCCATGTAGAAAAGGTTACATCTCAGAGAGAGAGGTTTATCTGATCTCTCTGTCTGAGGTCAACGATGACCCATAAAATATTCATCGGTTTCAGATGAACACGCACAAACATTGACCTTCTGATGGCAGCAGATGTTTTAGAAATGTGTTCCAGACTAAAAGACACACAACATTTCATTGTCAACACATAAAGATCAAGTGAGTTTTTGTGGGTTGTTTACATGGGTTATTGTTTGTCTTATTTTCACAGCATATCATGCATAGGCTGTGTATGATTGCACAGCATATTACTAAAAGCTCCAACATTTTTTAAGTTTGGTCCCTTTTCCTTGGTTTCATGTCAGGAACAGCACTATGTTAAATATTGTTTCATTTAAATTGGATGAATAAAGGCTCAAGCTACACTTTTTTTTTCCCCTGAGTGTTTGAAAACATATTTACAGTTGTTAGACTTCCATTCAATAGTGCTGCAGTACCAAGCTGTGCCAGTAGGAGAAAGTATTGGCAGTGAAAACAGTTTTTTTTTTTCTGATACTGGGTTTGCTTTCCTCATAGTCAATAACTTTCTCAACTCACTTTTCATGTTTCAAAGAGAAAAAGTGGCAATGATATACAAATAAAATGTTTACAAAGATAGTTTTTTTAAGTGATTGTGAGTGTTTGCTACATGGGTCTGGTGTTGTTCTCTGACTATTCAGTTCACATAGATATCCCACAAACAGCCTTCAGAAAATTCTCTATTGGAAAACCTTTCCAATAAACTTCTCCAACTTATCCAAATGCTAAACTTGTGGACAAATTTAGTATGTGGTCCACAGCAGAAATACCTGTGAAACAATAACCTTGTTCAACTGGGCCTTAGCCACTCACATTCAACAAAATTGCTGATAAAAACACAATATGTTACCAGGAGAAAAGATAAAAACATGTAGTGTATAGTACATTTACTGATTATGTTTTTTGGCTGTGTTAAACAATCCTTTGTTTTTAGGTTGATATATTAATATTACAGTGTAGCATAAATTGGAGCTGAACTAGAACTCAGTTTGAAATATTATTAAATAATTAGCATGCTTTTCTCTGAAAAAGTTGAATTCACAGATTGTGCTTTCTTTTCCCTTTGCCAATAAAATAGTGACCTAATTTTAAATTTCTCAAATTGACCTGGAAATCAGACGTTTTCAATGATGAACGGTTCATCATTAAAAGCCACTGACTGATGGCTTTGTTTGGATAAATAAGTTGATAACACCTGACTATTCTGTATTTTGTGCAGGCAAACATCAAAACGTCAGTTTTAGTGACTGGAACCCAATGTGTGTGAGAGTGATTCATAGAAACAGATTGTTGAGACTCTTTGAATATGTTTCCCACTATAACTATAACTACTATCTGTGAAATATGTGCTGTTGTGAATGGTATTAGCCAAACAGCTTATCCTGACTTAACCAATTTAATAATTCATTCATATCCTTAAACGCTTAATTTAAATATAGTTATCACTTTGAGACATCTTTCTTAAACATGGCTTTATTTCCTTTGAGTAGTATAGTGATGATTAACCTAACTCAACATTGTAACATCCATACTCTCCCTTCTTTCATGTTTGCTTTTTGTCTGTGACAAGTGCCGCTCAGGGAAGAGGTAAAACGTACAAGCATTTTCATAACTCTGCAGCATGTGTCCTAGAAAGTCAGGGTAAGACTGTTATTAAATATCCATGCTGTCAGGTCGTCCTGGGGTTACAATACACACATCACTCCTCCTTGCAATTTTCCGGACTTGACACTGTGTCGGTCTGGTGTACAGAGATGGCTCAGTCATGGATACTCAGATATTGATCCCCATAAAACTGATGGCAGGGAAAGTACCGGTAGACCACAGAAGGCGCTTGTCAACATAACTTTGGGTCTGTTGGTTAAAAAAAAATGTTAAAATATATTTAATAAGTTAGGATATGCATTCTGATGAGGCACATTTCTCAAATTAAAACTACCTCTTGAAAATAACCTGCAAGCCAATATTAAAGATATTTTTTTTATTTCAGTATTATTGTATCCTTATGTAATATTCTAGTCCTACATGTCTTGTTTCCATTAATTGTAAGCATATTCTCATAAATCATCATAATGATTTATCATGAATCAGTCAGTTTAAACAACTTGTCATTCAACCCAGTATTTTTGACAGAAAATGAAAAAGAAATCTTTCAGTAAATATCAGAACAATGTAAAGCTGTATCAAACTCTAAATTACACCTTTTTAGACATTTGTCAAAAAGTAGTCAATAGAATTTTTTATGGTATAACCGAAGTTAAACTGTTAATTGCTGAGCCTGGGATGAAGAACATTTGCGGAATTATTATTATCCAAGTTATTGGTGAGGTGTGTTAGCAAGAGATTTAGAAAACCTTTCTAAATCATTCACCAGAGCTGATTTAGAAGCTCTGGTGAGCTTCTAAGTCACCGGAGATTTAGAAGATTTAGAGATATAAAAACATATAGTGTATAGTATACTTACTATACACTATATAGTAAATGTCGTTTACTATATAGTCATTTACCAGAGCTTGTAAAAGGCTGGGTGTATTGGTACACAATATCCAGAACAGTATACAGTCATTAACCCTACATATTTATCCATCCATCCATTGTCTATATCCACTTATCCTTGTAGGGTTGCAGGTGGTTGGTGCCTATCGCCACTGTTTGTTGGGTGTAATCTATATTTATATGATAAAACAATAATCCATAATTGGTAAGAAAAAGAAAAATAAACTTTTTATTTGAATTAAATCAGCTCCTTCTTAATAAATAACCAATCGTTTGCTGGTGTCAGTGGGACAAACAGAACAGATATCTTTAAAATGTCAACTATCATCTAAAAATACCGTCTGACCTGTGCATTGGTGCTGATGATCTGCAATGATTCATCAGTGCGTCAGCAAGAGTCCCACTCACAACTATCAGATCCTGTCCACCTCTCTGGACCTGAACAGCATCA
This sequence comes from Poeciliopsis paucimaculata, assembly GCA_903067055.1. Classification (NCBI taxonomy): domain Eukaryota; kingdom Metazoa; phylum Chordata; class Actinopteri; order Cyprinodontiformes; family Poeciliidae; genus Poeciliopsis; species Poeciliopsis paucimaculata. Next base: position 9,679 of record CAEGAD010011299.1, read on the forward strand.
CTGCTGAGCAGAAATGCAGCTGCTCATGCTCATGCAGCTGCCTGCTTCCAGTTGGAAACAGTATAGTGAAAGTGGAGATGCTTATTCTGCAATAAACATCTCTGGTCGTATGTTTCTCCTGTGTGTCTGCCATTTGCTTTTCATTTGGGGTTGGGCTAGTTGTAATGAGGGAAGCTGGGAGCAACTGGCTGCAGGGGAAGGTGTGGGGCTCGGGGGAGGCATCGAGTGGGATCTGCATTTTGCAGAGCACGAAGAAGGAGTGTTGGCTGTTCTTAGACTGCGGTCATAATTTCAGGATTCTAACTGATAGTGTCCAATATTCTGAGCTCTGATGTGCTGGAGCTGCTTCTCTCAGCCGGCTGCCCTGGCATCGATTCACCTGACAAGTCAAAATGTTTTATAAAAGCAAGCAGTGACTAAAGTCACAAAAAGCAAGAGTGCTATGATGACACCTTGCCAATGTAAAAGTGGAGTCAATTCATCACAGCAGCCCAATCAATATCTTAGCTGAAAACATCAAGCAGAATTCAAAATTCTTCTCCTTGGTTTATCTGAAGCAGAATCTGGGTGAACAATGTGATCAGGTCAGTTTGTAGCAAAAAGCAGATTATATTGCATATTTATTTCCACTGTTTACCAAATAAGAATCAGAGGGACACAACCTTGAAGTTCTATCAAGTTTGTTATGTGAGTCTACAATATCTCCACATTGCTATTGTCTCTTAACTGAAAAAAAAAAAATAAATCATTCATTCATAGACTTTAAAGATTTACATCAGACATTTTTAACTTGTGATTCCTGGTTCATCAGGAATGTACCTAACAGTCTATGTCATAAAGACTAATAAAATAAACACCTCACTGCTATCATACACAAAGCTGCAGGTTTGGATTCCACGTGACATAAATATGCATCTCAGATTAAATATACACCTACAGTTTCTCATGCATGGCCAGAAAGCAACAGGACTCCACACTAATGTGGGTTTGAGAGGGAAAGTGATGCTGGCTGGTTGTGTAAGACTGGAGGAGGATGAGGTGAAGAACCACATCAACACAATGTGTGAATAACTATCTGTGGCGTATTCTACCTTTCCCCTGCTGTAAGAAATGTTTTATTTGTTTTTTTGTTTTTTTTTTGTTTTTTTTATCATTTATTGTCTATGTAACTTTGAGAAGATAGTGGATTGTTGTTGCAGATTAACTTTTAATTCATAGTACACGTTTTTTTTTTTTAAATTTAGACAGCATTGTGTCTAATGTTCAGGATTATTAACACAAAATAGAACCTGTTAAGATTTTCTTTTGGAATTGCTTTTTTTTTGTTGTTTTTTTTCTTGCCTGTCGTCCGTGAAGACCAGCTTATGAGTGTTCCTATCAACAGGCTCTTCCACTGTTAACATGGGACTCTTGACTCTTTCTCTGATGAATACTTTTCATTTGGTTCAGGTGGCTGGGGGAGAAGATTGCAAGATGGTAGCTCTCCTGGAGTGAAGTGAAATTTTTGTCCTGTGTATTACTAACTGTTGAGTAAAGACAACCACAAAAACTACTGAAAATTATGCACTAAGTTATGTTGGTCTCTCACATGACAAAAACAAACAATGAAACGAAACGTGAAAAAATATAAAATAGTGCATAGGATTGTGAACATTACATGTACTGTAAACATTGGCCTAACAAAGACTGAACAAACAGTGGCTTTACTTATTCGTACATTTGGATTACAACTGGATGAACAAAAGCATCATTCTGTGTAAATCTTTTAGAACAACTAGATTTCTTGTTTTTTTCTGTTTTTTATCGAACAGCATCAATGCAGTAGAAAAATACAGACAGGTAAAAGTAAAAGCAGTCAAGCATTGAAAGCTTCCAAGGCTGTCATAAAATTGTTGGATGGGATTGATGACATGCCAGCTAAAACAGCAGGAGGTGATGCATTTTAAACGGGTGAAATCATCTTAGATTGGACACTTTGTCAACAATGTAGAATCTGGCCATTTGCAGAAGATTGGATGAAAACAACAATCAATAGGATTTTAAAAACAAAGAGAAAATAAGAATGCTTACCCGTAACAGCAAGGGTATGTATGCATGCGTGTGTGCACATGCGTGCGTGCATGTGTGTGTGTGTGTTACTCACAGGCTCTGTCGCAGCTCTGTTGTGTCTCTGGAAGTACCCAGTGACTGAAGACTTTTCTCCAAGATGACAACTGAAGAAAAAAATGCATGAAACAAAGTTTTAAGGATATCAAAAGATCTCACATTCACTTCCAGACACTTTAAGGATCAGTTGGACAAGCTTAATATATTTAACGAGTAAATTGGAATTGTTTCAAAATGACCACATTGTTTTAGTAACGTTAATAATCACAGAATCATCCTGTCAATAAATACCCACAGAGTGAAATTTAAATCCATTATTCTTTTTTAATAGAACAATGAGTGTACGGTAGCCAGTCAATCCAGATTACCATAAGAATGGGGGCTGGAGGAAATGTCATTAAGTCATAATAAAGTAAATTTACAGGCAAATACCGATAAAGGAGCACTGCGGGTAAGAGGGGTAAAATGCGGTGGCTTCCTGGCCAAAACAGGAGACTTGACAGGTATGACTTGACACGCTAGTGGCTGGCGTTTACAGAGCAGTCAATCCAGGAGTACCGTGGTTTTTCCTTCGTGCTGATTGGCTTAAACTAGGCAGTTCTTACTGCTTTTAGAGGGAGTTTGAAATATTGGTAAATTTGTTTCTATTCACTTACAGCTCTTAAATTTTCTTAAATTAAAGTTTCATTTAAGAAACACAGTTGATCCTCATTGATAAACAAAGTTTGTCAGGATCAATAAATGCTCCCAGCTAAATAAGTTCCTAGTCGTGGAGGGGTACGAGTCAAGGTCAATAAAAACTCCCAAAGAGGAAACATTTACAAAGTACTTAAAACCTAGAGTTTAAAGAGGCGTGTGTTTTTGTGTCACCTACACACATGCAAACCACACCGAGTTTAGGTGGTGAGTCATGTCTCTACCATTGCCGTTGATCTGGAAGATATTGGAGGAGGCTTCTTGAAACACATCTTGCAGTTCTGAAGGGCTGACCTGTGTGGCTTTGAAGAAAAAACAGTTTGAGAAAGGCAACATCATAAACATGTAGAGCACAGCAAAAATCACTGCACATTATCAAGGTTTACAGCTGTCTGCTTGTTTGTTCAGAGACACCAGAATGACAGACCTTATGGTGTCTCCCTTGACTAGTGATGAGCTAGGTGGATTGAAAAAAAAATGTTGCATTTGCATTGTTTAATAATTGTTTAATAATAAGACATGTTCTTTCTCCAAACAGAATCATCACAATATGAACATAATTGATATAAATTCAAACGAGCCTAAATAATAATGAGCACCACAGGACTCTTCATAGTAGCAGACATGTGACTGTAGACTGTTATCAAAAGCCCTGTTTTTATGTACAAGAAAGTAAGAAAGTTCTGAAGCCACGCTATGAAGCTCCTCTTATCTGCATTTGAGCCAGAAAATGAAACCAGCCTTATATAAGCAGGTACAAGCTTCAGCTGTTCATGACTAATCCAACCGTTCTGCTGCTGCCCTAATTACTGATACTAATGCATATTTAGAATACAAACTGGACCTGACAGTTTGTATTCTAAATATGCAATTCAGCAGTAGCAGTATTTTAACATTACATTTCTTATTAATTAAAGTATCTTTTTTCAGGAACAGAGCTTCTATCTAGGGAAGCAACAAACTCAGTGTTTAGAGGCAGCAAGAGGTTCCCAGGATCAAATCATGGCCAAGGCCTTTCTGCATACTCTCCCCTGGGTGTGGGTGGGTTCCCACTGTACTTTGTCCAAATTATTCTATATGAAATCTTGCTTAACAAAGTTGATAGAAATGATCAAAATAATGCTTCATATTTCTGCTACGTTGTCATAGCAGAAATGGTAACATAGCATTTGCCATGTTGTCATGGCAAATGCCATGTTGTCATGGCAAATGCTATGACAACTTTTTGTCTTGCAGGTAAATGCGTCAAAAAAAAAAAAAAAAAAATAGCCGTGCATTTTTGTGTCACCTACACACATGCAAACCACACCGAGTTTAGGTGGTGAGTCATGTCTCTACCATTGCCATTGATCTAGAAGATATTGGAGGAGGCTTCCTGAAACACATCTTGCAGTTCTGAAGGGAAATACGGTCCAACATTCCTAATATTTGTCTTGATATAAAATTTAGGAACTTCTATTTGCCTGCAATGATTCTATATATTGAAATGATAGTGATATGAATTAAGATGTGACTTAGAGAGACATCTCAGTATCAAGTGAAAATTGGTGAAAATTAATGATGGGGATGGAAGTCAGCAACACTGAAATATTTGAAGTGTATTAAATTGAACTCTGAGTTATCAAAAATATTAGCTTCATCTAAACCTTGAACTTCAACTATGTTTACCCTACTTAGGGTGACCTCCCAAAAGTTGTACATTTGGGAGGAAAAAAGGCAGTTCTTTGAAAATTTATGGAGGCCTAACCGTAGGTCACAGGTCAATGGTGCTTAGCCTTAAAAATTGTCCCGTCCCTCGTTACCCTAATGACCCACCCTAACGATTTTTCTGACCTCACGTGACCCTTTGGTAGAAGCCCAAAGAGGACAAAGTTCACCCGAAATTTCACTTTTAATGCTCCGAAGTGGCAAATAATGCTGCACTTCCACAAACGGACACCAGATGGCAGAGTGCCATCTGGGAGGAATTTTTGGACAAATGGGAGCATCTGCCATTTGGGAGCACCCATACACCTAAATGGCAAGTGTAAAATTGTGCCATTTGGGAGGAAAAATGCACCGAAATGGCAAATATACAGCTGTGTCACTTGGGAGGAAGAATGCACCGAAATGGCGAGTGTACAACGGCGCCATCTGGGAGGAAAAATGCACCGAAAAGGCAGAAGCGCCATTTGGGAGGAAAAATGCACCGAAATGGCAAAATATAACATGGAGCTATCTGGGGGCATGGAATGTATATTTGACAAAGTACAAGTATACAATGGTGCGACTTGGAAACACCCAGGTGTTCCATGAAATGGCAGAGGCCCGGAGCTCCACAGAACCAGGGGGGCCCATGGAGCTCCTTTACCCAGGGATGAAGCATCATAGTCCCGCATGGAGGTGGCCTGACCACCCCCCCTGGGACTGCCAGAGAACCAGGGGGCCCGTGGACTTAGACCCACAGCCGACACCGGTCCAGTGTGCCACTTGGGAGCATCCAGGACTTCCCCGAAATGGCAGGGAACTGGACCTCCAGAGAACCAGGGGGGCCCGTGGACTTAGACCCACAGCTGACACCAGTCCAGTGTGCCACTTGGGAGCATCCAGGACTTCCCTGAAATGGCACGGACCTGGTCCTACAGAGAACCGGGGGGGCCCATTGGCTTAGACCCACAGCCAACACCGGTCCTGGGCATTTAACATGGTGCCACTTGGGAGCATCCAGGACTTCCCCGAAATGGCATGGACCTGGTCCTCCAGAGAACCGGGGGGGCCCATTGGCTTAGACCCACAGCCAACACCGGTCCTGGGCATTTAACATGGTGCCACTTGGGAGCATCCGGGACTTCCCCGAAATGGCACGGACCTGGACCTCCAGAGAACCGGGGGGGCCCATTGGCTTAGACCCACAGCCAACACCGGTCCTGGGCATTTAACATAGTGCCACTTGGGAGCATCCAGGACTTCCCCGAAATGGCACGGACCTGGACTAGCACGCAGGGCCTGGAACCTCATGCCCCTGGTACGGTGCCATCCTGGAGCACCTTTTGCCATCCTGAGATTTGGAAACAAACAGATGTCTTTTGGGAGCAGGCAAAAATACACCCAAGTGGCAAGTATCCCATTATGACACCGGGGAGCATCTGAAATACACCCAAGTGGCAGAATCCCATTATGCCACCAGGGAGCATCCAGGACTTCCCCGAAATGGCACGGACCTGGACCTCCAGAGAGGTCCCCCAGGCAAAAATACACCCAAGTGGCAAGTATCCCATTATGACACCGGGGAGCATCTGAAATATGCCCAAGTGGCAGGAATCCCATTATGCCACCAGGGAGCATCCAAGAATCCTCCCAAGTGGCAAGGTTAAAAGATATAAGTCCCATGAGCCATTGCTTCATTGCGATAGGTCTGTAGCCTAGTGGTTAAGCATCACGGTTCTCAAGCCAGAGACCCGGGTTTGCTTCCCACTGGCTGCAGGCCGCCCTTATGTATCTATTTTGCCACCAGGGGTCATCTGTCAATGATCCTAAGTGGCAAAGGAATTTTTGACATCCCGGTATCATTATCAATGGGAATTTGGACACCAGGGATCCAACATTCCCAGATCCTTAAAGGGGGCGTGTCATGCATTTAATGGGACAAAAGTGGGCTCCGCCCATTTTCCACACTGGGAAGAATAAACGGAACAAGGCGGAACGTTGTCCAAAGCCCCCCTATGCTTGGGGGGTCAGGACCACTTGGGAACTTTCCCGGTCCCCCCAAATGGCAAAGCACTTCACGGACAATGGCTCCAGTCATAAAATGGAAGGAGTAACATGAGCTGAAGCTTAAGTCTCGGGCTGAACAATAGCAGTCCACACTTAAGAGACAAAAAACCTCAAAGTAATTGCCGTTTGGGAGGATTCACAAATCCTCCCGAATGGCAAGCACTTCACTGATTATGGCTACAGTTGTGAAATGGCTACGGATTTAGCCTGGAGTTCAGTGACGCAGGAACGGCTGCCACGTAGGAGCAGCTGTGAATGATCCTAAATGGCAAGTGTAAAAGATATAAGTACTATGAGCCCATGCCAGCCACATGGTTCCGACAGCCGAGTGGTTAAGGTGCCTGACCTGTGTATGGAAAACCAGGATCGATTCCCATGTGTAGCACAATAACCATTAGACCACTGGATCCTTCTGCCGACTGTCCACTGACAGTGGGACTGTGCTGGTGGTGGTGATCGTGACAACCACTATACTACTGGATCCAGAAATCGTTCTACATCAGAAGAACTTTGAGACCTTCTTCCTGAACATCCCGGAATGACTTGCAGCCGTGGACAGTGAATGGACAGCCACTGATTAAAATCTGTCACCTGGTGAGACCGACCATTAGACCACTGGAATCACGGCTCGAACCTCCTTTTATTTGAGACCCCCTTTTGTCTGGTCATCCAGAGAACCAGGGGGTACTCATGGAGGTCTTTTACCCAGGAATGGAGCACCAAAGTCCCGCATGGAGGTGGCCTGACCACCCCCGTTGGACCTCCAGAGAACCAGGGGGACTCAGGGAGGTCCTTTACCCAGGAATGGAGCACCAAAGTCCCGCATGGAGGTGGCCTGACCACCCCCTCTGGAGCTCCAGAGAACCAGGGGGATTCATGGAGGTCCTTTACCCAGGAATGGAGCACCAAAGTCCCGCATGGAGGTGGCCTGACCACTCCCTCTGGACCTCCAGAGAACCAGGGGGACTCATGGACCCCCACGGGTACTCAAACACTTAGAAAATATCACAAAGTCTCTTTGCCACAAGGGAGCACTCAAGCATGACCCCTCGTGGCACACCGCCCCTCCCCCACACACATAGTGGACCCCCGGTACTCAAACACTTGAGAAATGCCATGAAGTACATTTGCCACAAGGGAGCGCTCCAACATGACCCCTCGTGGCACACCGCCCCTCCCCCACACACTCATAATGGACCCCCGGTACTCACATACTTGGAAAATATCACCAAGACCCTTGACCACAAGGGAGCACCACAATGACCCCTCGTGGCACCCCCTCTGACCTTAATACAAAGGTTCAAATCATAATACAAGAGTGCCATCAAGTGGAATGTGCAAAAATTGCAAATCTACCCAAATGGCAAAAAATCCTCCCGAATGTACAATGCAAACTAATACCGAAGTGGCAATGCAAGAGTTCCCTGCCACTACGGATACATGCTCTGTCATACCGGCATCAAGTTATATTGAAAGGCTCTGCCACTTAGGACCTTCGCACTAACCCTACACAGGTGGAGCTCATCAGCCTCATCAGAGTGCTGGGGAAAAACGAGCTGCAGATCCGTCAGTCAGCGCTGGATGATTAACGCTTATCAGTCTGTCCCATTGGATTTCCAGGAAAAATCAGTTCCGCTATTTGTCCTTCTGTGGATCCTACCTGGAAGTCACCTGCCTGCCTTCTGCCATTCCTCATTTCTCCACGCGGCTCCATCAGACTCCTGGCTCTCTTTATCCCCACCCTCCTTGCATTGGTCTAAGGAATCACCATCAACCATTCTCCACACAGGACCCTGGCCATCTTTTCTACCATGCCTCACTCTGAATCATTGTAAAGTAAGCTCTCTCTTATTTCATCCCTGATAAACTCATTTCAGGCCACCACTAACTCCACTCTCATTCCAGATGCCACCAATTCCATGACCCTTTCCATCCTCCAGAAAGATTAAGATCTGTCAGTAGTTTATGTCTTTGAAAATAAAACCCAATTCCTTATTTGGACTCTGATTCTGCATGTGGGTCAGAAGGTTAAATCTAAACATGTCAGAAACCTGGAGATGTAGGTATTCTTAATTTACTGCAGTGTGCCACAACACAGGAAAAAAATAACAGAAAAATGTTGACCACTCACATTCATCTTTGCTCTGTCAGCTATGCTACACACAGACTTTTGCCATAGCAACTGACAACACTGACAATCTTGATACACTAATGTACCAAAATTCAAAACCAAAAACACCCAAACATTTCCCACACAAAATTCAATCCACCACAGTATTGTTTTCAGGCTTTGTTTATTTTGATCATCTGAACACAGTGACGTTTGTTTAGCTAACTTAAGCACCTGCTCTGTTGATGAGCTAAGTTACTGTGTGGGTTGCTTTATTTTCTTTACCTGATCTTAAAATTGCCAAATTCCACATCACTTTTTTTTTTTTTTTCGTAGAAACCTTTTACTGAAATGTGATCACATTACCCCGGGTATCTGTTGTCGTAGTGTTGATGGTAAGTAGGATAACACTGTTCTTGCATGTTGACAACTTGGCAGCTAAAACAATGCTAAAGATCATTATTGAGCATCTTTAAGCCCTCCAGCAGGGAGATGGGAGCAAGGTCTTGTGCCTGTGTCATTACATTGCAATGTTTCTATAAGACAGTGGTTCCCAAAGTGTGGTGCGCAGTGCCATTTCAGGGGTTGGGGTGCCGGAAGTGGTATGGATAAATTGGGGGGGGGAGAAAAAAAAATTACACAAGCGTTTCACTGTAATGATAGTTTGTAGTGTGTTTTTGTTACAAGGCTGTGAAATAAACTTCAGTGGAGTTTGAAAATAACGTGTATAGGTTTATGTCTGGTTGAACGATGTGTGTGCCCAGTTAATTTATTTTTTTTTTTTTTTTTTGAGGGGGGATTTCATTGTAATCCAATGGGGCCCCCAGAAAATCTTTGGGAACCACTGCTACAAGACATTAAGTTTTTTTAGTTTTTTTGCAAATTAGTTATTTGTTCACTAACCCATTCAAGGTTAATTTTCAATTAATATGTTTGCTTTTTGGCTGTTGGGCAGAAACCAGAGTACCCAGAGATAACCCATTGAAGCAAATATCAAAAATAGAAAATCCATGGATATTTTCAAATAAACATTAATCTCCACTACAGATGATATATTTGTCATTGTGTTTAAAAAGCAGCCTTGAAGCTCAACTCCAGTCTGTGCAGGCAAAGGTAGCAATTGCTGTTGTTTTTCTAAGAAGGAAGCAGCAGAAAACCAACTCTCCCTGCTGTAGAGAGCATTAAAATGTAGACCAGGAAAACTGGCAAATGTTTTGTTTTTCCCTTGTTTGAATTTTTGGTAGAGCTCTGCAAACAAGGGGAAACAAATGAGTTCCCGTTGATAAAGAAGGAAAGGAGAGGGGGTAAAAATTGCTAGAGAAAGACTTTTTTTTGGTGTAAATTACTGAATTCAAATGAACTCACAATGCAAAGAAAAATGTGTTCAGTTTAAACTGCCTGAAGCACAAAAAAGGAGAAATATACTTGCTCTGTAAGCCTGCTTTGTTATTCCCCCTGCATTTTGGTTGGGAGATGGAGTCCTTTTAAGTTCCCTACCTCTGCATGCCATTTTATAGTAAGACTTTGTTGCCTGAATGTCCACCAAATTTGATGCATAATAAATGTCATGTCTTTCTGTTAATGAAGATCTTCTAATTTTCTGTATGCATATGATTTTTATTTATTCTTTTTAATTCTTTAGTTTTAAGCAAGGCTGTGTAATGATCTCAGCTGTTTGGGAGACATGTTCAGCTCATCACTGAGTCCTGATGTGAGTTTACTCATCTACCAGATTATTAGTTTAATAATGTAAAAATACATTCTCGGTGAGAACAGGAGTCTGGAAATCTGACACCTGAACTTCTTTTCAATCAAAAAACACGATGGTGCCCCAGCATTCAAAGATGAAGCAGGCAACACAATTATGGTGTGATTTTTTATTTATTTTTTTCTTCTTATTTTCTTTTTTCTCTCCCCAAGGTCAGCGAGGTCACGTTATTTTCTGTGATGCCCCGCATTCCAGCTACGATACAGACGAGAACATCTAGGTTAAAATGTTTTGATGTTTCCAGTAGGTGATCTCCCGTCTCCTTCTCTCTGATGACGCAACTCCTCATCATTCCTTGCTGAACGGTGCTAACTAGCGCCCGGCTCTGGGCCTCCTTGATGCATTTTCTTTCTTCCTTTTCATCCTCCTCTCCTCCATTCCTGCGGTTCTTTCTCTCTGCCGTCTCTGCGTGTGATTCAGATGTCCTCCCTAGAAGCACACAGAGCAACAAATCTGACTGAGTTGTTTATCGCTGATGTTCCAACGTCAACTTGGTGAAACCTGCAGCTATAGCTGTTGTGTGGAAAGGAATGAGACTAATTACACAGAATGACAGACTCAGAAGGAGGGAAAAAGCTTGCAGGAGATGCAACGGCACAATCAGAGACACAGAAACTGTTTATTTATTTATTTTTTCACATAATAAACAGTCCGAGGCTATGCTTTCATGTCTCTAGTTTAACTGTGCCATGAAGTAATTAACAGTCTTCTTTTTTTCCACTTTGGTGCCTTCTATTTTTTTTCTTCTCCTCCTATTTCTGTCTATTCACCTTTCTGCCTTCCCTCTGTTTCTTGCATAGTTCAGTGATTGGAGACTTCAAATTGCCACCAAATTTCATCATAAAACCCCACTCTGCTCTCCCTGCCCTTGTTGCTTCCTGCCAAGCATACAAAGACATAAAAGTGCATACACAAGAGTCTATGCTAAGATGCCACCAGGACTGAATTCATGTTAAAAACAACGGGTGGGGAAAAAAAAAAAAAAAAGACAGTGATGGGAATCTTTTATTTGCAAAAACCCCTGAAAAATATATAAATTTATATCTCAACTGAAGCATACAAAGCAGGGATGTGAAGATAAAGAAAAAAAAAACTGACCGGGATATTATGTGCAAATAAGGCAGACGGGCGTGTATGGAACTCAGTGATCTCCTTGTGGCTTTGGTTGAGCACAAACAATCACAACACATATCAATGTGACCCAGAGTCACAAATCAACTTTGTATGTTGATATGTGACAACATACTGGAGTTGTCACATAGCTCCACCCAGGAGCTCCTCCTAGGTGGTCTTTGGGATTTGCCTGTAGTGTGTATGTGTGCCTTTTTTTTATATATTTTTTTTATTTCTCTCGATTTAATTTCCATTAAAAACTGAAACAACCTGATCTGATATTGATGAACATACGAGTTGTGTTGTCACTTTTATCCAAAATAAATCTCATCTTGTCAAAATGACATTCCGTAATGGAACTGAGGAAAATGTTCAATCTGACCTTGACGGTAATCTGAGGTAATATAGCTCTGATTACAAATGCAACATTTGTTACATTTACAGCTACTGTGGTTCTCTTTGTCTGCTCTGAGTCAAACCAACCATTTCTGTGCTGGTGCTAAGCTCATGTGTTTGATTTGGTTGCATTTACCCAGAATGCCCTGTGTAGTTGTCCACTTCCTGCTTTTGGAGTGATCTCCAGTCTGCTTGATTTGCATTCGAAGAGTTCACTTAAAACTAAGACTGAGGTTTGATTAGCATTCAACCCACTAAAAAAAAAACAGACTTTGTAGACAAACCGGAGTTTAATTGAAGCAGACTAAGCAGGGCTGGTGTTAACGATCAGAAGCTGTTTTAAAATGAGTAAAATCAACTTTCAGATGTGTTAAAGCTCACTAACCAGTGTTAAAAATAAACCTCCAAAAAAATAAGTGGTGTTTAAGAGATCAAATATTTAACATAATGGGCTGTCACAGTCTTTACTGTGAGTGCATTTTTTTCAGCGATAATGCTGAAATATTATGCTGAAATATTAGCATTACTACTAAAATAACCACATAAGATTGCGTATTATATAAAATTACCTGGTAAATATGAAAAATGCAGAGTTTTTACATCATTCAAACTGTGACAGCTGTCTCTACTGTCACACAGAGACAGTAATAATTGTTTTCTGTTCTTCCTTAATATTACTTTACATATTGGTTTGTGAATAGTTTAGACTGGTATGTTTAGAATTTTAATTAGTCTGACTATTTAGTAAACTATTTGTAGTGCACCCATTTAGTTAACTTTATCTGACAGTTTTTTGCTAAATGCAACAAATTAATTTCTTTTTTGAGTTACCAGTTTCCTCTGGACCTGTGGCTGAAATCATAAAGATCAGCACCAGTTGATGTCCTCATATGGCTGTCAACTTCCCCAGTGGGTCGTTCCATCTGCTTCCCAGGGGAAGGGGGAATTTGGTCTTTAGTTTAATTTGACCATTTCTTTAATGTTCGTTTTTTTGCAAGTTAGCTCAGTTCTAATTTAAAGATTTAGTAATGTGTTTCTCAGTATTTGTTTGTTCTTGTGTGTTTAATTATCCCCTTTGTGTGTAACAGTGGTCTGATCAGCCACTATTTAAGTTTCCTTCATGTTTTGTTTGTGAGGTCAGTTCTTTGTGTCACTACCTGAGTTGTAGGTTTTTATGTTGACTTCAATTTTGGGCCCAATTTATTATTTTGAAACTATTCTTTTGACTTTTTTTGTAATAAATTAAGAACATTTTTTGAAATGTACTCAATGTCTCTCTGGCTGGTCTGTGTAAAACCCTCACACAAACATTACATTTCAATATCTCTGAGAATGGAAATGAATACTAGTGATGGGTAAGTGAGGCGTCATGAAGCGTTTTGACCCATAGCAAAACTGTATTGATACAGTTTTGCTGTATCAATACAGCAAAACTGGGGCCTTTGTATTTGTAACAGATACAGAAACTGAATCATCTTCTCACTCCCATCTCCAAGGAAATGGAAACTTTCACACAAAAGGCCTTTTTTATTTCTAACAGATACAGAAACTAGAAACTTAGGAGACGCAAAAATTGGATGACCACTGGGCGTGTTCTTAGATCATAAGCAAGGAATCTTCCCGTTTTTTGATCAGATGCTGTATAGACTCGGTCACATTCACTTCTAGTCTGTGAGGGTAAGCGTCTCCTTTTTTGAGTGCTAAAAAAGAATTAAAAAAGTAAAGTCTGATTACTTTGTGTTGGCTGATTTTCTGCTCCGTGCACATTTTTGGCCTATCGGTTTAGAATACATGATTTCATAAAATGAACATTGCACTTTTACCATCTTACAGATGCCAAGTATTTTTTCAGCCGTTTGGTCTACCATTATGTTTCTGAAGTGTTTTTTTCCTTTACACTGGAACCTGAACTCAGCAGCTTCCTGTCAGCATATTTGGGGCAAAGTACCATAGACACGTTGCCTCTCAGCTCTGTCTGACACTTAACTGCTCTGGAAAACCTCCAGCAGGCCCTGCTGCATACTGAAGATTCCTCCTTGCTACGGTGAGACTGCTCAAATAAAAATATAAATGTATAGACCAAATATTTCAGCAGTAGATCAGTGTGCAGTGTTACCAGTGACGTGCGGTCAGGGGAGGCAAGCGAGGCAGAGCCTCTCCAGTGATAATGGAAAAATATAATGATAAAATAATTTATGTTGCTATTTTCACCCTGCGGTTTGTACTGCAAAGTATTTATTCTGATAATTTTTTTTAGGGGTCAAGATGGATGCTGGTCTTAAGCTGGAAGCACATATTAGAGCCGTTGTAAAATCCAGTTTTTTTCCATTTAAGGCAGCTAGCCAAAGTAAAATCTATTCTTTCCAGACAGCACTTCGAAACAGTGATCCATGCATTTGTTACCACACGGCTGGACTACTGTAATGCACTTTATATAGGAGTCAGTGATTTCTATATTTCCCAGCTCCAGAGGGTACAAAATGCTGCTGCACGTCTTTTAACAGGTACCCGAAAATTTGATCATATTTCTCCTATTTTAGCTTCCTTACACTGGCTCCCAGTACATTTTAGGATTCATTTAAAAAAAATTTTATTTGTTTTTAAAGCTCTTAATGGCCTCGCCCCTCCCTATCTGTCTGAGCTGCTACATTTTTACAGTGTAGCAGCTTCCGTCCTGTTCCCTCAGGTCAGCTGATCAGTTGCTTCTTAAGGTGCCAAAGACAAAGTGCAGCTCAGAACTTTTTCTGTGGCAGCTCCCAAGCTATGGAATGATCTTCTTTTGGGCATCAGACAGGCCTTTTCAGTCATTGTTTTTAAGTCCTTTCTTAAGACTCATCTTTTTTCTTTGGCATTTGGCACAATCTGAGATGTTTCACTTTGTTTTACTGTGTCTGTATATTAAGTATTTTATATTCTATCTTTTCTATACTATAATTGCCTGTATTTTATGATTGTGTACAGCACTTTGGTCCTGTCTGTGTATAAAGTGCTTCATAAGTAAAGATGATGATTTTTTTTTTCTCTTCAAAATCGCTGAATTTTTGCATTTTCCCATTCAAATGCTCGGAAGCGAAGCCGGTGAGGCAGCAGCGAGTCGAGCCGAGCCTGGGATTGATCAACCTAACCTATGCTAACTGCATCGGCTGCCATTCTACGGGAGCATGCTCTCCCTGACTGTATGTCGCCAATAAAATGGTGAAAAAAATATTTAATACATGAACTGATTTTTTAAAATTTAGCGTATGTACATAATGTACAGTGCTTTTTGTCACTAACTGTGTGTGAAACGGCAGAGATTCGAGGCGAGGCAGGCAGTTCTCCTGCCTCATGGCAGGGGGCACTCATGATCCCAGACATTGTGACTCCACAACTGCAGAGTAAGAGACAATAACCGCAAGCTCGCCATACAGTCAAGTGCAGTGATATATTTAGAGTTTTTTCCTTGTACCACAGCAATCACTTAATAATTGCAAAATAAACACTAAGCCTAAAACCATACTACTGTAACAGACTGAATGTTCTGCTCTGTATGTGGGAAATATTTCAGTGTCTTTTTTCAGGGGCATTATTATTAGTTGCTATAGCAACGAGTCTGTGTGTAGCCTGGCCAATGCAGAGTGTGAAAAAAAAAGTGGTTTTGAGTTGTACTTCAACGGTTTTTCCCTTTGCTGTTTCCAAGTTTCATTGAGTTAATGGAATTATTCTACCACTGCAGCACTGCTATGGATGGCATGTAAAAGAATTGTCTTTTTGCCCTCCGGCGTTGTCCGCATGCTCAAAATTTTCTTATATAAACAATAGCAGGTTGTCTATTTTTGTGTATCTGATTATGACTAAGTCAGTGCCTCACCAGCTATGAATGAAGCACGACGTCCATATTGGCACCTCGAAGTGAACCTCACTGCATGTCACTGAGTATTACATATGATTACCCCAATCAGTGTGCAATAACTCTATTTTGTGCTTCACCTAACAGTTGTACATGATTTTTCTATTATTTGTGTACACAATGTGTTATATTTTGTAACCCCCTTTTCTAGGTGAGGCAGGCAGTTCTCCTGCGTGCTTCACCATATGTTCACCTCGAAAGAACATATGTTCTTTCAAACATAACATATGTTCCTAAGAACATATGTTATTGTTGTTTTGAAAAATAACAAATTTAATGCCTGCAACTTAGCATATTGAAATAGGATATAATTTAACATTATTTTGGCAAGAAATTAAAATGAGCAAGAGTTCATTAAAAAGAAAATAAACAGTCGAAGTAAAAAGTCTGTTAAAATATTGTGGTCTGTCATTGTAAGAAAGAATAATGTGTAGTTTGTATGAAGCACAGCTCAACACAAGGTTGAAAGACTATAGTGCTGTGCATATATTTTTGGTTGTTCTGCCTAGGATCAGTTGCTATTGGGTGATTACACTTTTCCTGAATTCTGATTGACTGAGGGATGGAACTAAATTGAGTACCGAGAGAGGAGAGCGAGCGATGATAGGAAAGACTCCTTGAACTTTGCTGGAAGTTTTGTGAGCTGTTTTTGTGAGAGAAAAAAAAACGGCTTTGGAAAAAAACGGCTAAAAAGTGCAACAACCTAACTGTGCATTAGCGCTAAGAGACAACTGACGGACTGAGGCCTGTGGAGAGGGAGAGACAATTACGCCTGCACTGGAGCTGCTGTTTGGACTTGGCTGCGCTTTCCTCCACCTTTAACGAGAAAGGCATGGATCAGCTGACTGTTTCACAGAGAGACAAGCCACCGGAACTGGTTATATCAGACCTGAGTGAAGACGGCCATCTAGTCAGCCATTTCCAGCTCAATTTCATAATTGACAGTCATCAACACTCATTTTGACTACTTCAAATCAGTGCACAAACTACCATAAACTGTTTTGAAAATAAAGGCCTTTTGACCTTTAAACTTTCATTAATATCGTCAAAGCCAAAGCAGCACAAATGAAATTTTTTGTTGCACAAACAAGCACCAACTTAGCCGAGCTGAGTTTGTGCAAATGAATAAATAAAAAAATTTAAATGTGAGCGGGGCCACGGAGTGGTTGACCTTTGATAACCCCTTAGAAATTTATCAATTGTTTAAAGTTTCAGCTGTTAAACTCGATTTTATTGGGCGATAGATCAGAGTTTCTACATCTCCTATGTTGTATTCATAAACCAGTTGCAGACACACAGTTGATTGTTTTTATTGTTCTCATAGATGTTATATTTTTGTTGTCTGCATTTGAAACCAACACTGAAACTTAATGGATTTGCAAACCACAGCTTCTGAAACGAAAGCAATCCTTCAGTGGTGCAGGACCAACAAAACAGACTCGTACGTGTTATTGGCTATGTGACCATGTGAGTCGCATGAATTTGAAACATGGCAGGAATGAAAGGAAGGATAAAATGATAACTCAAACACAGGAAATTTTAAAATATTTTACAATTAGTCCAATAAATTGTCATCTTTTTTTCCCTTATATTACCTTATTATTTGTTTTTAAGGCCATTTTCTGTCATCAGGCGATGCTGATGCTCTGCTGGGACTAATTTTGGAGAGGTGCTTTCCAGTAAGTGGTGTTAATATTCCTGCCGCTCTAAAAGCCATTTTACAAAGAGGGTGATAAATTCAGCATTAAATCGTGGTTGTATTTTTCCTGAAAGAACAGTTTATATCAAGTCAAAAAATGCTTCGTTTCCAGTTTTAGACATGAGAGATAGTGCCTTGCAAAGCTTAAACTTTATTGGTATTTTATCACAACCATACACTGCAAAGTTTTAGACTGGGATTTTATGAGCTAGTCTGACACAAAGTGGCACATCAATATAAAGGAGAATGGAAAATTATGGTGTTTAATATTTTTCACAAATATAAATCTGAAAATGTGGCAGGAATTTGTACTGTGGACATCTAGAGAAAAGACCCAAAGCATGATACAACCATCAGCATGTTTTCTTCATGGGAATTTTTTTTTTTTTTACCTGTTCCTATGTCTTCTTAAGAGGTGCAAAACTTTGGTATGTTGGTATGTGTATTGGCGCCACGCTAGAGTGGTCTCCAAAACGATGGCAGAAAATTACTTCTTTTCAGCATTTTCTGTATTTACCAGCTGCTGCATGTACAAATATGATAAATAACTGCCTGCCCAGATATCATATGACAGTAGGGACAAAAAATTTATTCTATCAATAAAATTAATTCTTGTGTTTGAAAATTTCAATTTAAAGAATCTCTGGATTATTGTCTATCAATCCTTTTCCTTGGGTCTCCATAGTTCAGAGTGATGCTGTTTTTTAATTGTTTTAAGAAAAAAAAGAGGAAAAAGGTTAAAATCAGAAATCAAAATAATTATGAAAAAAACTGAGATTTTACTTTTAAGATCTAAAAAGACTTAAAACTGTTATGTTCCCGGGTTCTTTGATTTTCTTTGTGGGTTTTTGTTTGTGCGTATTACTCACCCTCGACCACCAGATGGCACCAGACCTCACCCTGTCGGAGGGCGTGCCTGATGACACCAGCGCACCTGATTCTAATCAGGCTCATCAGCAGCAGGTTCAATGGGGGCTGACTGCCAGTCCTTCAGTGCCTGAGTCAGCCAGGAACGGTGATCCCTCGTGATGCCCTGGATCTAGTCTGTGCTGATCCTTCCTGGTTTTCTGATCAAAACCTTCCTCGTGACGTCGTGGAACGTACCCACTGGTTGCCTGAGTTTCCAGACTCACCTTCCCCATGTGGTTACAAGTTCCTCCTGGATACCACGACTATCCAGGAGGAACTTGAGGAACTTTGGTTTGTGCACGATTGTGCACAAACCAAATCAAACACAATAGATTGACACCTATTGTGTTTGATTTTCTAAAAGTGGGGGGGGGGGCTGGTTGACCTTTACACCTAATGTTACACTTACAATTAATGTCTTCAAACCCAAAGCAGCACAACAAAAATGTTTGCTGCACAAACGTAGTCGAGTTGATTGACGCCCATTTTGTCTAATTTGAAGAAGGTGGGGTGGGGGGCAAGTTGGCCTTTCATGACCTCTACAAATATTTCTTTATATCTTTAAAATGATAGTGGTACAAACAAAAAATGTTGCTGCACAAGCATTTGACACCAATTTTGTCTGATTTGAAGAAGGAGGGGCAGCCAACTTCACTCAGGTTTATAACCAATCCTGGTCCAGTGTCCTGCTACTCTTAGACATCTCCCTGGTCCAACAAATTCAGTCAAACAGCTGAATCACCTCCTAAGTGAATTTAAGTTCTTCAGATTTCTGCTAATGACCTCATTATTTGACTCAGGTCTGTTGAAGTAGAGACACATCTAAAAAGTGCAGGACTCCGGCGCTCGAGGCCTGGAGTTGCCCAGCCCTGGCTTATAAAAAACAGCCACTGTGCATTGAGGATAGTGGTGAGTCAACATCAGGCCTGCAACTGGGGGTTTATTGACTATATTGCTGACTTTTATTAGGCCCGAGCAGCTAAGCGCTGCGAAGGCCTATTGTTTTTCTACTGTTTCTTATTAGGCCCGAGCAGCTAAGCGCTGCGAAGGCCTATTGTTTTTCTAATGTTTATTATTATTATTATTATTAGGCCCGAGCAGCTAAGCGCTGCGAAGGCCTATTGTTTTTCTATTGTTTATTAGGCCCGAGCAGCAAAGCGCTGCGAAAGCCTATTGTTTTTATATTGTTAGGCCCGAGCAGCTAAGCGCTGCGAAGGCCTATTATTTTTGTACTGTTTCTTATTAGGCCCGAGCAGCTAAGCGCTGCGAAGGCCTATTGTTTTTCTAATGTTTATTATTATTATTAT
>CAEGAD010011356.1:0-32246 GCA_903067055.1 Poeciliopsis paucimaculata
CCTCACGCCCCCCTGCCCTACATGTTTTAGGTGTTTCCCTTATGCCACACACCTGGATTGAATATGTGGGTGATTAATAGGCTTCTGTAGCATTGATGGTCATCCAATCATTTGAATCAGCTGTTCTGGAATAGAGGTACCTCTAAAACATGCAGAGCAGGGGGGCCTGAGGACTGGAATTGAGAAACACTGACTTAGCTGGAGGTTCAAAAGAAACTTTTCACAATAAAGGCTTAAATTTCAGAGTAAAAGTCCTGCTTACCTCCACAATGATCTGCAGGATGTGAATGCACAAAACCTGCAAACTACTTTTGTGATCCAGATTATTTTATGATTAACGTTTTTCTGAAGGTTTTTTTTTTCATCTGTTATGCAGTAAATGGCTGTAAAGCTTACAGTAATTTGCTCACACATTAAAAGTGACGGTTATTGAAAAATGTTGTCAGTATTTTACAAGTTCAGAAAAGGAATGTGTGGGAGGGCTGGTTTTAAATGTTAACACCATCTATTAGAAACATGTTGATCTCCAGAACCAAGACAACACAAACACATAAAAAAATAAAATAAATCAAATCTCTTCTTTTCCCCGTTAACCAAAGCTGCTTTCTTCTCTCCTGACTGAAAAACAACTGATTCACTCTGCGACAACGTCAATAAAATGGCTCATCTTGTGTTTTAGATAAATTGAACAAATCTCCTTTGGTGTGATGAGAAGAGACAATGAAAGGCAGAAAACAGGTGATGAGAGGAGAAGAGAGAGAGAAAGAGAGCTTGAGACGAGCAAAACTGGAAACGGACAGAAAAAGGAAACTTTGACACATTTAACCTTGAGAACAGGAAGTTAAAGGCTAGAGATGAGGAACAGTAGGAACAGCTTATCCTCTAAGACTAATCAATGTCACCTTTACATCTGCATGCCTCCACACACACACACACACGCTCACACACACACACACCAGATGTTGGTGCACAGCCAATCTCCTCCCGTTGTTTAACAATCCATCAGACACAAACACACAAAGATAACACAATCTCCCTGGTTTCTGTCTGCTTTGTTCCTATTTCTCCCTGTGTGTACGCTGCGGTTACATAATGCTCCATGTATGGTGATGTCGCTGCTTTCAGTGTTTATACAAAAATTTAAGAATGTACCGTGTGAATATGTGAAGCCTGTAATACAGTGGAGACAGTACGAAAAATACCTGAATACTTAGCTTTAATTAAGTTTGTTTTGCAGTGAAATGTGTAAACTTTGCATAGAGAACAGGATGAGTATGATTTGTCTCCTAAAGCTGCTATAGTCATAACATCAGAGCTAGTCAGTAAATTTGAATGTGATTTAGTTGATTTCCTTCAGTGACTGTGAACAGAATAATGTTTTCAGTACTTTATTTCTGTGAATTATGATAATTTTCTGTTTAATTGAAACCGAGCATTTAATTTTTCAGAAAATTTGAATATTAAGCCATGCTTATATAAATATTTTTAATACATAAAGTTGTATCAGATGTGTAAAAAATATGATTTATACCCACTTAAAGGCGACTTTAAAAATGTGATTTTATTCTGACACAGTCAAATTAAATATTTATTCTATTTTATTGAATACTACTTTATTTTAGGCTGTGATGGTGAAAATATCTTAGTTTATTTAAATAAGACAAAATTAGATTACAAGTAACTTTCGAGTTTGTTTTAAGTCAATAATTTCTTAATATCGATGAAAAAATACAATTTCACTTACACACAAGACAACTTTCCCACGTTGTAAATGAAATAATCTGACAAATAAACAATAATTTTGTTATTGTTGAACAAATCAACGAACGTTAGCTGGAGAGGCAGCAGCACCTCCCGACCCCACTAAGAAAATGAATGGATGGATGGATGACTTAAAAATAGCTCATATTTGTTGTTGAAAATACATTTGCACTAGAAAAATGTATTTTTCTAGTGCAAATGTAGCCCCAAAATACTTGGTAAGATTTTGTGTTTCTGCAGGTTTTTATCTCTAATTAATTTTTTTTGCTAAACATTTTTATGAAGATGTGTGTGCACAGAGATGGTTCTTGATGTTTGCGTTGCGTGGTTCCTGTGCATCAAACAGATTCTCTGTCAGGGAGCTTAAATTGTTCTCCTATTGTACAGTTGGAGAATTAAAAACGATGGCTGACAACAAGCTTCAGTTCACTGAGACTGCAGGAAAATATTTCACTAAAATGTCTCACACTACCACCATAAACTGCAGAAACATTTATAATAGAATCATAGAAAATATAGAGTCGTTGGGGTCTTTATTGTGTGCACAAATCTATTTGCTTTGACAGAGCTCACCATGACAAATACACACACACACACACACACACAGAGCACCAGGGTTACCTGGTGATCCATCATGACACCATTATATAACATCTTTATCTGCAATATCTCGCTACGTCTCCACATGGCCACACAAACACACATCAACACAGACAGAAGAGCAGAAAAAACACAAACTTCAGTCTTTTTTTGGTTGCTCATCTAATAAAAACACACAAAGACACACATGTATGAGTCCATGCTGACCGGCCTTCTGTCTGTTCTGGACAGACCCCAGAGACACAGCAGGACCGGCAGACTGACGTGAGCACGCAAGTTTGTGTGACATAAGCATAATCTGAAAAGCCTCAGCAATTATTTAGTGGGAAAGCGTTCGGTCTTTTTCAGACAGCCACAGAAAAATGCTTGATCTGGAATCCTGCAAATGCTCGGTTTTAGCTCAAAGATTCCACCAGCTCACCTGCTCCATGTTTTCTCACTACTTCAGTTTTCACATTTACTAATTTTCAGGGTCATGTGGGAAGAATCGTGATCAGGTTTATGATTTCTATGTGAATTAAAACCGAAGACAGGAACAAGTGGACGAGCAAGAACATTTATATTTTACAATCAGCTTTCAGCTTAAAATTCAAAATCTACATTCACGTGAGGTTCTTATTAACAGAATGTTTAAATGTTTTATTCTGCATGATCTCATCTTATTGATACCAAACATCTCCTCTCTGGCTTCTATAAACTCATGTCAATGTAATCCAACACAAAGTGGGTTTATTTATTTATGTATTTCCTGGTGGTGTTTGACGGAGAATCCTAATTTTTTGGATTGACTCGGAGTCAATCCAAAGTTTCAGTTATAACTGAAACTTTGAAAGTTTCAGTTATAACACCAAGTGAAGGATTATGATGGAATAACACACATTCAGTTGCATAATTCCTGATCTACATGGCTGTATGTATGAAAGCAGAGTTGGAAGGATTTTAAAATTAATCAATGCAGAACTGGACAAAAACCCTTCCTGCTATATTTCAATCTATCTGACACTTCCATATTTGTCTTTTTAAGAAAAAAAAAAATTCGGTGTTTCTTAATTTTTTCCCCTCTTTCTCATCCCGTCTCTCTCAGGATGATCTTGTCATCTCACATCAGTGTCATCTGATCCTGACGCGCAGGCTGGTACTTCCAGTTGCCGTGGCAACACGTCGGTTTGGTTCGAGCCGGCACCCAAACACAGACTGGATGTGACCTTTATATCACATACTGATCACACTGTTAAGGTCAGGGTTTGGATGGGTTTAGCTCTGTGTTTTAGTCAGATTATCGTGTCTGAAATGTCTTTATGGGTCAGATTCATTTTGTGGGAAACATTCAGCGCATCGGTGGAAAAGATGGTTAAACAACACATAAATGCAAATATCAGGCATATGCTACTGAGGATTAGTGCTGTATCTAAGATTTTGATTTTATTTCTAAACCTTCTGCAAAAGCAAAAATATAATTTTAATCACATTGTCTTAAAGGGGCAGTATTATGTTTTTTGAGATTTCCATCATTCTATAATGTCAAAAACAGGCATGGACTGTTGCTTTGATTCTTTCATGCATGTTTGAGAAATCCTTTAATCTCCATGGCAACCATTCAGCTGTGTAAAACGCCTGGGTGGACCTAGCCCCGCCTTCAAGGCGCAGCTCCTCCTCAGTTTCCAAGCTTCTGCCTCACAGATTAGCTCCTTCAGACTAGCCAGCAGCAATTAGCACCCGGTCGTTATAGGCGCTACTTCTCACAGCAAAGCTGCTAAAAACTTTGTTAAAGGGTTAATAGAGGAGCCATGTTGTGATAACTTCCTGAAGGGGGAGTTTCATGTGTTTTCATTTTATAGCATTATCAAGTAACTATGTTACTTTCAGTTGTTAAAATGCTGAATATATCAAATATGACTGAAAAGAAATTTGACTTTGTAATTTAACACCTTGAAATTGAGCCTCTGTTTCTTTAAAACTCCTGTTTTCTCCTTTCACAGATTTCTTCTCCATAAACAACAAATATTTGGTCTTTATACAACCTGCAGTTAGAACAATTTACCGAACAGTTACATTGTTGGACTGTGGAAGAAAACCTGGAGAAACTCCATGCAGAAAGACCCCAGGCTGTGATTCAAACTCAGGACCTTGTCACTGCAACAGCGCTAACAACGCATCAAATGGAGAATAATGTGGATGAAATTGGTAGCAAAACAACCATCATTTCAAATAATCACTGGGAAACCAGTCGATAAAATGGAGTGGGGTTAAATCGGCTTTACATTTATACAGACACATAAACAAAACTCAAAGGGAAAACGACGTCTCACAGAGAAACAGATGGAGGGAAAAAGCAGAGAGGAAGGCTGTTGGCTGATGACGTGAAAAAGCCAAAGACAGACGATGCGGCAGGTGTAGTGAAAGGTCAACGCTCCTGTGATAAGGCGTGCTTGGACAGCATGCTCACAGCCAGCAGTCGAGTGCTTGTCGACACAATACCAGTTCACTTCACTGGCCGCAGCTCAGAGGTAAACAGAGACAGAGTCGTCACAGCGTAAAGACTCTGTTAAAAGCCCTGAGAAAACACCAGCATGAAAAACAGGCCGTGAGCAAAAATGAGCAGTAAAATATAGCAAAATAAACAACTGGTTATTTATCTGGTGCTGCCGTTTGGACATGTGATAAATTATGCAAGATGCCTCAGCAGTGGAGCACTGTGCGTCAACAGCTTAGACCAAATCCAAAATAAAGTCAGATGATCAGACAAAGCAGGATTACCGATGAACAATTCAGAGGCAGGACTGGAAAGATCACTTTTTATTTCTCAGTTCAGTTTGTTTCCAAAGGCAGTAACTGCATTAGATTTAACATGCGGGGATAAATCTGTTACCACCAAAACTAAAGGTGGAGAAAGTGTTAAAATAGATTTACCTTTTACTGCAGTCTCAGAATCTCACATTGAATAATTTGGAAAAACCAATCTTTAATTTATTCGAGGTAAAATAAAATCCTCTGTGCCACATTATGACACAGAGGATTGATAAAGTCAATTAGAAGTTTCTAGAAACCCAGTGGAAGTAAGTAAATAAAACTTATTAAGATAGCATCTTTCACAAGACAAAAACCACAAAGTGCTTCACAATAAAAACTGACAAAACACAAAATGATCACTTCATCTCCTTTTCTACTGAATGGAAATAGATTATTTAAAACATACCTAGTGATTTGTGCATACTTTGCTTCATTTGATAAAACATTAAAAAAGTTTCTGATGGTCTTGTCTTCCACCTGTTTCTCTGTTTCGTATAATTTAACCTTGAAAACGTTGACCTGCTCTACTTTAAAAGATGTTTCCATTTGGGAATCTGAGAAGATGATGCTAAACTCAAAATTCACCAAAATGTTTTCTGGTAAGTTTCTAAGAAGTAAAAATTTTGTAGTTCACACATTATTTTAATCTAGTTTGTTGGAGCTGCTGACTTCAGCATCTCCACTTGTGACATTTTCATAAAAGCAACATGATATATTAGCGGGTCGCTGTTCTCTGAGCAGCCATTAGTCTGACTGACATTGTGGAATAAACTTTGGTGGCTTACATATAAAAACTTGGTAATTTCTGCCAACTTTTGCTTGTATATTTCTTATGTCTCTCTGTGTTTGTGTGTGTGTGTAATGACATGTGAGAAAAATACATGAGTCACCACATTTCCTCTGTGCTGTTGTGTGAAGTTGCTCATTTGTCTCAGTCAGTGCAGCATGTGTTTATTTGTCCCGGTGTTTGTGTCTGTGCATGTGTCGCCTATGGCTTCTATCTGTGGAAGCAGAGAGATGAATGGATCCCTGCGAAGCGATGTTGATTACACAGGCTCTTTCCTTCCTCCTTTGTCTTTCTGCTGCACAGAAAGCAGGAGGAAGCAGAAAGTGCAACGGCAGGCCAAGAGTGAGAAATGAGGGAAGAAAGAAACTCCTGAAGGAGAAGCGATTACGGAAAAGGGACATGAAAAAAGTAATAAACGTGTCTGCAGATAAAATGTTAATAAAACAGCAATTACAATTTACGTTTTTTAAAAAGAGACTTTTTGGCAACTTTTCAAGAGACCGGTCAGTCCACAGTTTCTAAATTATCTGTGAAAATAAACCCCAGGACGGCCTGATGGAGAGCAACTTGCTGATTTAATATCTTGCATGGAGATGTCTAAAACATCCCAACTACTGTTGTTTTATTATTGTTTCTTTCCTAAACCTGTGAGCTAGTTTTAATGTCTTTTCACAGAGAAAAGGGTTAGGGGTTTTTACCCCATGACTGCAGAGACGAGCTTTTGTTCAGCTGTAATTTGAGTCCTGTCTTTAGACTTTGGATTTATTTAAAAAAGATGTCTATCTTTTATTTTCCCCACTTAAAAATCCTCTAATTGAATTACATTTTATATTAGGAAAGTAATTATTCCACACGTTCCCACTTCTCTTTCAGACTGCAGGTTTACTGATGGTTAACAGTTTCTAAAAGCAGAATGGGAGGCAGATATTTTTATCTTTCATGAATACATTAATGAATTATTTGCAGTTATTGTTGCCATTGTATTACTGATCCAGTAGCTTTGTTCACTCTGGATATTTCATTTTAACAGAAGTGGTTTTCCTGGTTGAGATCGAAGGTTTTGACAGAAAGGTCAACTACATTCACCCCAGATCTGTTCAGCCCACTGTAATCAAACTCCAGTTCATTTGTCTAGAAAGTCTGGTTCGTTTGGTGTGAATGCTAATCAAACTCTGGTCTCAGTTGGATTAAAATTAACTCTGGTTTGGTTTGTGAACTTTTTGTTTCCGTATGTCGGTGGAGGGACTCTGCCCCGGTGCTTCTGTCTTTTGTCCTCTCTGCACCTTACAGCTGATTGTCGGTTCTTCCTGTCCCTTTTCACCGTCTCTACATCCTGAGTCAGGAGGTTGTGTTGCTGCTTTTGTGCTCGTTGTATCTGTGTTGTAATGCATGTTTTAAATATCTGCTGAAAAAATGTTTGATCAGTTAAAGGAGGCAGCAGAGAGACACTATAAACTTGCACTGCCCTTCACCGCCTTGATTTCCTCCTAGCCACACCTATGTTCCCTCATCCACGTTTTGATTGGTCCAGCTGCCAGCAGCAGCCTGCTAACTCTCCCTCCTCCATCCCTCCCTCCTCCATCCTCCCTCCCTCTCTGTCTGTGCCGCTCACCAGTGAATGAGTCCGCTCAGAGTCTTGCCGTTCCGTAGCGCAGCCTCTTCCTCTCTTTCTTTTCCACCGTTCTCTCTGTCCTTCTCTGCCTTTGGAGCAGACAGAGGAGCATCGGCACGGCAGCGGAGCCACACAGGAGCAACGGAGAAGCCTGGAAACAAATGAGCTTCTGAATATTTCCAACATCAACAGATGCATCCAACGTGAAACAGCTCCAAAGGCAGACCGGAGCAACAGATTGCTCTTTAGGTGCAACTGTTGCTGAAACGGATGGTGGCCCACCTGATCTGAGACGAAGCTGGCATCTGCGGATTTGGGAAGACAATTTCTCTGAATGAAAGAAAAGCACTGACTCTGCCCAAAGCAGGAGGAACCATACCTGCCAGGCGCCGAGAGGAGAGGTCTTTGATTCATTTGGGAAAGCAAGACGGTTCATGCAGGGCGTGAACATCACCTTTACCACCGCGTCGTTCATTCTTTTGCAGAAACCAAAGATCACAAGTCATTTGGATGTGCTAAATAGATGGAGGACGTCAGTTCAGAGGTAATCTGTGAATCGAGAAGAGCAACACCAAGTCTAATGCAAAGAGGCAGGTAAAAGCCACCAAGTGACGCCAGTAAATCCAGCAGGAAATGACTTCTGAAGACCACAGAGGGTAAAAGAGGAGGATGTCTGCAAGTACCTACTGAAGAACGAAACCAGGGAGACTCGCAATGACTGGCAGATGTTCTTCTCCAACAAAAACTGCATGAACACAAAGAAAGAAAGCATTCGTATCTCGCTACACTACTTTCTTTTTTCTAGGATGTTTTGCACTTGTGGAGCTTGCGTCTTTAAAAGTATTCAAGCCTTTCCTCCTCCGTAACTTTTCCTGCAGCTAAATCTGCACCGATTTAAGTCGGTGTTGGCGTTGTTGTTCCGACTCTTCTTTTCGGGGTGAAGCAGATCTGCCGTGGGGGCAGCTGACAGCCGTCCAAGACGCCGCGAGCCGTACTCCGCGTGAAGAATGCCCAGCCGCGCTTGGCCAAGCCGGCCGACCCGGGCCCGACGGCGGGCCTATACATGGAGAGATCGCAGAGCCGCATCAGCCTCTCGGCGTCGTTTGAGGCCCTCGCCATCTACTTCCCCTGTATGAACTCCTTCGACGAGGACGATGGCGGTAAGTGGGCATGAACATGGCCTGTTGCAATAAGCAATTCTTCAATAATCAATTCAGAATTTAAAATGAACTCAATAATTTCCATTTGCACGAGTTATTGTTACTCTTTTTCTACCAGAAGCTGGATGGTACAAATCTTCACTCTGGTGTTTTGGTCGCCATTTTTTGAAGGACAATTTTGTCCTTCTAAAAATTGGTTTTATTTGTTGTTTTTGTTCATTTAAAAATGTCTTTCTATTTGGTCTTTGAGAATGTGTATGTGTACAGTAAATGCAGGTTTAGAGCTAAAATCTTCAGCTAATGAAAGGATTATACCTGAATCTCTCATTTATCCACAGTAAAACATAAACACCAGTTTTTGTGCCTCCTGCTGCAGGTGAAGATGATGAACCGTTTTGGATTTCACAGTATCAAACAAAAAGAAACTTAGATGAACTAACTAGTTGTTTCCTGAACCGACTGATCCGTTTTCATGACTTGGATCTTATTTGAACATTTCCCACCACTTTCTGAAAACAGACATTCATTTTTACATTCATGATTCTACTTTAGTGGCATACATTCTGCTAAAATCGAGACATTTTGGATACGTTTAGAGGAAGAGGAGGAGCCTGTTGATGTATGAGTTTATGATGACGTAATGCTTTTTGATCTGGACTGGTATTATTGCTGAATTTTATTCCTCCTGGTTTGCCATCACACTAATCTGGTCTGGAAAACGGCAGTGGTAGATAATCTTCTCGATGCAGCCTGATGGGGTTCCAGTGGCATTTAGAGTAATGTTTGAATTGTATTCTGCACATTATTCAACACTGGAACATAATAAAATGAAATGCTGAAATATCAGGAGCATACCAATAAGAGGTCATAATAATAACATCAAATGGTGCACAAAAGCACAGAACGATTCGCACCGTTTGAACACATTTTGCTACATTACAACAACTTTCTTTCTTTTATTGAGATTTTATAAATTTAGGCTCAAAAAACTGTGCATTATTTAGAAAGTGGAAGGAAAATGACTCATGGTTTCATTTTTTCCACAAATGTATAACTGAAGACTGCGGTGTGCTTTTTCACTCTGATTCCCCGGGTCAAAACTTTTAATCTGTTTGCATGTGAATACGAGGTGAAAACTTTTCTTTTTTACAAATTATCTTCACATCATTTATATAGGCTTCATAGTTTTGCCGTTATGGTAAAAAGAAGGTTGACATTCTGGAAATCTTGAGCATTAAAGGTATAAAAATATTATAACCTTGCCCTGCAACGTCTCTCATGCCTGTGTAAGCGCTGCTTTTTGCTTCAGCAGCATTTCTGGATCCGGCGCTGAGCGTACTGCAGTTGAGCAGCTGATGGGTTGCGTGTGCAGAATGTCATGATATTTATTATGGCTGCCATGTTAATCTCTCTCCCAGTGCTGCAACCACAAGCCTTCTAATGTTTCTTGGTGGTTCCTACTTTAAAGTAGGAACATCCACAAACCTCCCTTGTCTCTTTTGCTCTTCCTTGGCAGCCATGCATCCACCATCACTTATCTAACGTGCCTCTCCTTTGCAACTCTAAGCTAAGACTAGATGTCTCTAAACAGCTCCATTAGATTCTTTGATTAAGTTACTTCTAGTCATGTCCCTTGTGGTCGCTACCAAAATCAGAACATCTTATTCTCTGCCTCCAAACCAGATTATAGTAAATCTCACTACTTCATGTAAACCTTTCCTTTCATTCTTCCACAGACTCATCTCCTTCACTCAATGATTCTTTTCTCCTTTTCATTGACTTTCCTCCTTCATGTTTCCAGAGTTCACTCTGTTTCCTGAGCTTCCTGCTGGTTCTTAACCATGGAGGGCAAATGACTCGATACTTTAGATCATTGCGACCACAGATAATAAGCAGGTAGAAATGGTCAAACTGGATTAATGTCGATCAGAGAGGAACATTTAAACTGCAGATTTTACCTGGTAGCATTGGTTTGTTTCGTTGACAAACTCAGCGATCCTCTCAGTCCTGTGAGAAACGGATCTGGTGCCGATTCTGCAGAACTTCAATGCAGGATTCCTTTTAGCCAGAGGGGAAATCGTTCCTCATCCCACTTAGTTTGGTAGAGGTGGACTCATAAAAAATGTCAGGATACTGAACACCAAAAAGGTGACAGGAAATAACTTGATATGAAGATCAATTCAGATTTTGTGTCTGTATAAACACTAAATTTATAAAAGATATTTTCATTTCTTTGAAGGCATTTTCTGCTCTCTTGATTTTGATCGAATTAATAATTTGGCAGAATCTGGTAATTTTTCAATGTGCTTAGAAGTCAAAATACTTAAATCATAATGTACTTTTAAGATTAAGCTATCAGTAATCTGTGCATAATCAACATGAATAGTAATTTACTGGATGATGCTAGAAACGTAAAACGGGTGTTTATAAAAATAAGTTTATATTTCTACCCTCTCAGATCATATTAATACACTTTACTGCTGTTCTTTTGCTTATATGATGCTTTTGTTTTCAATATATTTTGTTTGTATATAACTTTGTTTATTTTTTTATTACACAACGTTTAATAAAGTCAAACCAAACAGAATTAATGTTTTACATGTTTTTTTTTCTTACAGATATGAGTCGTTTTTATTTTCAATATAAATATTTACTGTAAATTACACCACTTTTAGCAATTCATTGAATTCTGTCGTAAATCATCGGCTATGCATGTTGATTTTTTAAAATCCTTTCCATCAGATGAAAATTGGCCTCCTTGGGGAAAATCTGGCATATTTATGTGTATATTGATTAATTTACACTGTCCACTTCATGAAATAAATAAATTCATAGCAACTTTTTACAACCTTTAAAAAGTTGTATACCTTGATACTGGTAACATACTGAAGCCCAGGAAATGTTCACAAGTGTATTGTTAAACTAATAAAGCAGAGACACACAGATGGTGTAAGAAAAACAAATGATCAGGTTTTTACAAACAAGATTTGTTTTCATTGATTAAAATAAAAAGAATGCTGAGCGTTTCGTTTGTGGAGTTTTGCTTCTTGCAGGCTTTATTATCATGTCTGGACACAGATTGTGAAAACGGGACTTTATGTGCTCAATACACAGATGATGCTCAGCAGCTACACAGATTTGACAGAAGTGTATGAGGTAATCAGAGCGAAGCGGCAGGCCGTGGTTTGTGGCTCTCAGACTAATTAAATGCTAATATGGTTGCTGATTGTGGCTGACTGCAGCTAAATAGAGGCCTGATTGCAGGTTAATTCTCGCTCTCCGCCTCTCTGTCTCAGCGTCTCTCTGTCAGACTTTCATTCTCTCCGAGTCATTTGCCCTCCATGGTTTGAAAAGCCGGTTTGCAGGTTAATTCTGTCCTTCCTTCACAAATTGCCTTTTAATTGCTTTACCACTTGTTTTCTCTCCACTCCCATTGCTCTCCCTGGTCCCGTTGACGCCTGCGTTTGCACCCGTCTGCTGCAGTATTCATAAAGTTGAGAGTTGGTTTTAATGCTTCAGACATAAAATGAGATCAAGCACCTCTGAAGGGAGCGCGGCCAGGTTGTGGCTACGTCTTAGCAAGATGTACGAGGACGAAACTTTGACTATAAATAAATGATCAACTGCTGGTTTGTGCACTGCTACTTTGAAACCAACATTTATTCATACTGGCAATGTGAGATTTCTAAATGATCCACTGTGTTAGAGTCCGGCTCTATGGCAGATTAATTTAACTTATGTAGCATTTCTAGTTTAACTTAGGCCTGTGACAATAACAAATTTTGATGAACCGTATACTAGAAGTTATTGCAATAACTGATAATATTGTTTTTGAGACCATTTTTGAGTAATGTAAAGGTAATAATGCCAGAACACAGTCTCAAAGATCAATAAACATTTAACCCTGTAACTGGAAGACATTTTAAATGTCCAAAATAAATAAACAAAACATAAACAACAAATAAAATGAACATAGTTATTTAATTGTGCTAAAAATGGGATTATAAGCCTGGAAAACACATAATAGCGCCTCTTTAAGCTCAGCAGCACATTAAGAGATGGAGGAAGGAGTTTGGAATCAAACTCACAACCATCTGATTGTAAAACCATTTATAGGTCATGATCAAAAGTATTTGTCATTTTTTCTCTAGCTGCTCAGCTCTCACTCTCAGTGGCTTCACCCTGCACACAGCAGACCCTTGTTTTGATTGGTAGTTTTGATCGGCCAATCACATGGGAGAATTTTGGATCGTACCATTCTGTGCAAACAGCAGGGGGTCCAAACATGGCAGTCAGCTCCAGATTCTGTCCATCTTCTGAGGAAGAGAGTGTGTCACAAAAACAACCAAAAACAAGCAAACAAAAAAACTTCAATATGACTGGCACAAAGCGACACTTGGTTGCAGTTTGAAGATATTTCATAACATCATAATAAATTAATATTCCGTTTATTGGATGTGTTTGTAGTGTTAAATAGAAATAAAGGTTTAAATAAAATACACAAAGTGAGAACCCCTGTTTATGTAACAGATCAAATACATAAAAGTGGAGCATAAGGTGTTTTATAAATCATTGAACTTCATATTTGCCACTTTAAACTAAAATATGAGACTACAGATGATAATAAATTAGAGTTAGCTCTTAAAAAGTTAAAAAGTACAGAAATCGCAGGACTATGCAGGCAACTATTTTTAGTTAAACTTTCCCCTATTGATCAAAAATAACTTCTAAAAACAAGATGACTTCAAGACGTGATATCAGAGTAAATGAGAATAAACATATAATATTAATGCTCATGTCTCTAATCTCACTGATGATCGCTCTCACACGCTGCCTGCTGTATGTGCTATCTAGCACCCCAGGTGTTTGATTTCTACGTGACAGACTGACTGTGGAGATGAATCACCTGCCTTAAGTCGTAAATGTAAGACATGACAAATTGAATGTTCACTCAGGCAGTCATCGATCCCCCGTTTCATCGCCCTGATCAGCATGCAGCACCTGTTCATCTGGGAAAAATGTTCCCAGGAATCTAATTCGGTTCTGAAAATCGGAGCTATATTTGGTCTTTTTCTCATGTTTTACTTCTCATTGTCAGTTTTCACACTTTTTTGTTGAACGTACACTTGTTGCAGTCAGCTGTGTTTCTGTGCATGAAAATGGAGCGAAAAAGGAATAAGAAGTGTTTGAGTTTAGCACAGTGAAGAATGAGTGTCTTTTATTCTGTTTCCTCCTTCAGGAGAGGAAAATCCAAGCTCTGGTTTTCTGATGGGTTTCTTCCTGTTTGGCTGTTAAATTATGACCCGAGGTAGCAAATCAAACTGGTTATATTTCACAATTCTTGGAAAACATAATTCATTTTAAAGCAGAATCATAGCCTTTGATTTTATCCTGTTATCTGACCTTTTAAACACAGAAAAACAGGCGTTTGGGTTTGAATGTGATAAAAATATCAGCGTTAAGCAGAAATAATTCAGTTAGAGTGTCTGAAATTCACACAGAATCGACTGTTATGAAATTAATCCAAACTAAACAGTTCAGATGAGGAACCACAAATTCATGCTGCAAATATAAAATATTAATTGAATTATATCTGGAAAAATGTGGCTGTTTGTCCAAGTTCTGCAAACTTTAGCTCTAACCCTCTGATGCATGACACAATAACTGTACCGCCTTCCAAGAGTGGGTCTTTTTGGACTTGTGTTTAAATTAATGTGTTTTTATGCAACTTTTGTCATTTTGATTCAAAATAATGTGCAATATGATTCTTTCTGCTGTGTTTTATTTCACACAAGTATTATTTCATGTTTGAAATATTTTCATTTTTCACATTTTTAAGCCTTTTTAGAAGAAATTGTAGAACATTTGTGATGATTTGTAGCGTGTCCTGGGTCTCCTCCCGGTGGGTGGAGCCTGGAACATCCTATGTTATTGATATCATGCAATTTAAATTTTTAATGTGTAAAATAAGAAATAACTTATTCTTCCATAAGTGGGTCCAAAATGACCCGCATTCATTTCCTATTGAATTTAATCTTTGTTTCTTCCCAACTGTGACGGTCAGGAAAACATTTTTTTGGGGACCAAACACACAGAGTCCTAAGTCTCACTCCTGAATAATAATATTTTACACAGCAAAAACTTTTACATATAATTATTATCTTTATTTTTACCTCACAAATGTGTGTGTGTGTGTGTGTGTGTGTGGTGCGTGTGGTGCGTGTGTAGGCGTGTGCGTGTGCGTGTGTGCGTGTGTGTGTGTCTCTGTGTGTGTCTGACACCCTGGATGAGAAAACCAAAAGAGAAAATGTGTTGAATGACATGCAAAATCTGTTGATCAATATGTTCAAAGTTCTTTTTTTTTATCATCTCAATAAATAAAATAAAAAAATTCATAGCTATATAAATAAATGCATAAATAAATGAGCTAAAAAAGGAATAGAGTGGATGTCCTGCCCCAAGTGGAGCCGGAGATCAACAGACGGATCGGTGCAGCGTCTGCAGGGAAGCAGGAGCTGCACCGATCTGTCTGAGCCAAAAAGCGAAGCTCTTCATTTACCGGTTGATCTAAGTTCCTACCCTCATCAATAGTCATGAGGTTTGGGTCATGTCCGAAAGAACGAGGTCACAGATACAAGCGGCAAAAATTAGACTTCGTTTTTTAGGGTGTCTGGGGTGTTCCTTACAGAGAGAAGCTCAGTCATCTGGGAGGGACTCAGAGTAGAGCTGCTGCTCCTTCATGTCGAGAGGCGACTCGGGCATCTGGTCAGGATGCCTCCTGGTCGCCTCTCTGGTGACCATGTCTATGGAGGAATACCAGGAATATGAAGTGATGAAAACTTTTCATGCAATAAGATGACCTCACCGGGTCCAAAGGGACCACTTATGCATCAGAATGTTAAGGGAAACATAATGAAGGTAAAAAAACTAAATAATGTAACTTTAGTTTTTTTCATTGTCTCATTAAGTTAAAAACTGAAACTAAATTGAATCCCTCTAATGCAGTTTGTCTGGTTTTAACATCAAAATGCAGGAATCAGCCTTTCATCTCTGTTAGGAACTTAATCTGCAGTCCAAGATAAATCTGTGTTTTATTACCACTTAAATATTTTATTTTCACTACATAACTGACTAAAAAGGAAACTTCAAGGTGGATTTATAAAATATATATTCCACTCTGCTTGAAACATTTCAAAGGAATTTTATCTGGATAAACTCCTATTTTTCTTTGTGATATTTATCAAGGGACAGATTTCTGGCAGCTTTTTGGACAAAATGTTATCTCAATATTTCTGAAAGTCAGGTAGAAAAAGTCATTTCTTAGTTTCAGAAATTCGCAGGAAGAATTTCAACAATAATTATTTAACTAAAAAGAGTTTCTGGAAATTTCAGTTTGTCGTTAAGCTGAATTTACGGTTTAATGTTGTTTAATGTATTGCTGTAATTGAGTGTCCTGCAAAACAGAAACTATTTATTCTGATAAAAATATAAATATCTGAAAGAAAAATATTTTTCATGGAAAGTTATTCATCATCTCTTTTTCTAGTTATTCTCCTTTTATGTAATATGAGTCAAATAGTTGCAGCTGGTTTACTTTATTTTCTGTAAATGGATTCCCTCTTCTGTCACTTTCTGTGTATTGAAAACTTTGATTATTTCATATTTTATTGATGTCTTAACTTTATTTTCTAAACTTAAACCCACACAGAGGCCAGTCAGATGCAGTGAGGGAAGCATAAAAATAAAAATAAAGAACAGCTGGAAGGCTCCAGCCCACTGGGCTGATGAATGCTGTTAATGTTGTATAGGAGCAGATAATGAGACGAAATTCATACGAAGCTGATGTCAAAGAGTTGCAGCGAAGTGAGGAAAAAGATTTCAGACTGAGAGAAAACAGATAAGTCTCTTGAGTTCTTCTGAGCCGAAGAGACGACCCAGAAAAGTCAGGATTAAAAAATGGACTGCTTGGAAAGGAGGTCTACTCTATAGGGAGGAGGAGGATGAAGGGGAGGAAGAGGAAGAGGAGGAGGAAAATGGGTTAAAGAGGAGCTGCAGGTGTTCATTTGTTACACTGTATGGCAGCCAGGAGGGCATTTTTCACTGTGTTGTAGTTTAATTCAGGAACAGCAGCTGTGCTTGTTTCCCACCATGAACTCCAAAGCTGCAAAGCCAGCAGTGCACATCAGCAGCTCCACTTTCCACTGAGACGTTCCACTTCCTCACCCAGACAGTAAAATATACACCAAAGAGAGCCGGGGGACAAGTGGGGGGTCTGCAGATTCACTGCTCACAGCTACAGAAACATGAGATATGGGTTATTTAAAATGAAATATTTTGTTCTTAGAATCTTATACCATAATTAAGTAACCATATCATCTTCAGCTGTTATAAAAATGTGATATATATTAGATATGACTCAAAATAAATTTGCTGATGTAACGCCTTGAAATGGGGCCTCTGTCTCTTTAAGAAGCTCCTGGTCTTTCTGAATCAGGAAGTCATCCCAACATGGCTCCTCTATTAACGGCGATATTAACTGTCCCTCATGTTTCTGGATCCGAAACACGACTAAACTCCATACCTAGTTTAGTCAAAGGTATGGACAAATGTGTGTTATTTTTGATTTAACAAGCTCCAGTGATGGTCAGAGACACTCAAAACCTGGTTTACATAAAAATCAGGACTGATCCGTTTAATATGACGCCAAACACTTTGACAAATGTCCAACTGGACATGCACCAGAATCAAAACACAGAATTTGTCCAAAGGGATTGCTAACCTGTTTGGATGTTTTCTGCAGATGTGGTTACAGACATGGACGAGTGAATAATCCTACAGAGCAGGAAGCTGCAGTGAAACGGACACAAACTTTAACGGGAGACACATCCAAAAAGGATCCGTGAGATTCCTCTTTAAAAGTGCAATTAGAAAATGATTCTCTTAGTGGCACAGCTGGTGGAGAGCCGGGCTTTGTGTGGCCGTGACAGAAAGAAAACGTGAATATGTTGACCCGACAAGCTTCCACATCCACAGCCCATTGTCTCTGATGACAGCTTAAATCCTCTCCTTCTGCTTCAGCACACACAACATCGATCTGGTTTGTCTTTTGGAGGTGAAATAGAAATATTAGTCAAGAGTAAAACTAGATTATTTGAATAATTTTTTCCTGGAGTTTGTCTTTTTACCATCTTCTCATCCGGTATCTTCTCTCCCTCCTTTCTTCTGTAAACTCACTGATAAACATCGTCTCCGTTTTCTGATCTGACTGCTGAGGATCTTTGCTCTTTTATCTGCAGACTCTGGTATAATTTTCAGCAGCAGACGTCAGGGTTCGGATAAATTTATGCAGATCATTGGTAATGAGAAATGTTTTATTTTATTGGTATTTTTTGTGGTCCATAAAAAATGAAACAAAAACAAACATCCAGTTCATTTGTGGTCATTTTCTTTTAATTCAAAACTAAAATGTAACAAATGTTGATCATAAAATACATGAACAGTAAATGATGTCCATATTTATGTCCAAGACCTTTACAGGGATTGCAAAGAAATTAAACTTTTCCACATTTTGTCTTGTTAAAAATCTGGAAGTTGATGCAAAGATTGGAAATGGGTTTAAATGGAGCATACACTCAAATAAAAAACAGAAAAACGTAGCATTAAATAGATTTAAATTGGTTTTCACTGGGAGGAGCCTGAATGCACAGTTTAACCTGAAACTATTCACCTCAACAAATTTAGATTTAAAAATATTATCAACTAAAACACTGATAGAAATGACACAAAGAAAATTTTGAGTTTATTCAAATAAACCTTTATACTGTTTAGTTTAGTTTATAATGAATGCTTAATATTTACCTTATTGAATATGAATATGAAGGAATCAAACAATTTGGATTTGATTGTTCACCAAATAAATCAATAAAATCTACAACAATCACATCTCTGGCCTGTTAAGCAGCAGAAGTTTGTAATTTTTCAGTGTTTGCATGTGCAGCATCTCTCCCATGTCTCACCAGGAATAAATATGCATTATGGGCCGTAAGGCCGTCCAAAAATATGGGAAAACAGAAGGGAGTAAATTCTCTGAAAGGTTTTTTTCTCATATATCCTGACAGTTGGCTTTTGTTTTAAATGCATTTATTTAAAGCAGATGGAAATGGGCTGGAAATTATGGTGGGAATGTGTAAATATTCAACGCACCATATGTAATATTTTAAATTTAATCTTTTATGAAGTACATTTTCTCTCTAGTACTTTAGTGGAATAGCTTAAAGGGGAGAATTTGGAAAGTGTTTGTATTATTTTATTTATGCACTTTTAAGCACATCTGAACTGGTTTCCTGGAAAAGTAAGATTATTTTTTAAGTTTCCTCACTCAGTTTACCTTAATTTTATCACAAATCTATCATGTAACACAGGTTGTTGGGGGCCGCCAAACTTAGTCCAAGGACCACAAACGGCCCCCGGGCCTCACTTTGGATACCCCTGATGTAACGCCTCTTCTGGAAGAAAACAAAATCCTTCAAGCTTGATTGCTCTCAGTTAATTCAACCTGGATAACAAATACAGACGAGTTAAATCCCTGGAGGCGGGCCGGACCGGCTGTTGGTAAAATGGCTGCCCTGTAACTCAGAACATTTCAGGTTCTGTTGGTTTCCTTCCGTACTAAACTCATAAAAATGCTGTTTGCTTTGATAAGATCCTGGCTTCATGAGGTTTAGATGTTATAAACACACACAGATGATTTTGTGCTTAAAGCTGCCATTAAAAACACCAACAATCCTCTGTGGTTGTTATCAAGCCTTATTAACGAGGCTAATTGAATCTGATACTGCTCTGATTTGCTGACTTCATCTCCCATGTGTTCAGACATCAGAACATTTCAGTTTTACCAGACCTCTTCGTCACTGTGACACTCAGTTTGATACTAATTTCATTTTCTGTTAAACGCCTTATTCACAGAAAAATCTACTGTTGTGGTAGAGCTCCTTCCAAATGACTGGGCCGTGATGTGAGCGTTTCTCTGAAGTAGTGAGACATAAAGCTGATGGCAGAGCTGTAAAAGAAACACTTTCCTCCTCCAGCTGTATTTTACGGCTAAATTGAGCCTGTGGTTATGAAGCAACGTGGTGTCTGATCCTCACAGAGCTTATGAGTGTTTGGAAAGCAGTCAAAGCCATAAAATTTGCTGTCATTATGTAGCTGAAAGATACAAACACTAAATCTGATTTTGCTCTTGATGGATTCCTCCATTTTCTGCACAGCTGGTTGTTTAAAACTCTTTGCAGTTTAATGCGACCATGTCTTTGACTAAAACAGCAAAACCAATTCAACTTCCTTCAGATTGTCTGTGTTTATTTATCTTCCTTGGAAAACTTGTAGTTGGAGAAAATCTAATGTTTTGTGAATATCATGTGGCTTTTTCTTTTCACCTAACAGGAAAATAACCACTGGATGCAGATTATATCCTATTTGAAAAAAAAAAAAAAATGCAACTTTGAAACATCTGACAGTAAAATTCAACAACCAAATGCTCTAAAGGCCACAGAGTTTCACTTTTTCCATTGGCTCCTTGCTGTAAGGTTACTGCTTTTGTCTTCTGTCTATCCACTCACAAAGCATCCTGCACTTCTTGTTTTAAAGAAGCTATTAGAAGATGATTTTTATGGGTTTAAATAAAGACAAAGGATGAAAAACAGCACCTTTAATTCATGCAGGTTTGCTCAGTTAGATGAACGTGTTCATAGTTGAGTTTGAATAAAACCTGCACATTTCCAAGCCAAGCTTTCCTTTGAGCATTCCATTAAAATAAATTTAATTCGTCTCCTTTTTCTGAATTTTTGCAAATGTTCAGTGACGTCATCAGAAGGATAAGTGGATATTTTCAGATTTTCCACCTGAAAACATCCATTATTTTTGTACACATCATATTTTATCCTTCAGATTGTGGAGTTGATGTCATTTGGTAGTTTTTAACATTTATGTGAAAATGTTCTTTTGTAGCTCCTGACTGCATATTGTTGTGCAATCAGGTCAGTAACGAGATCAGGTGTGTGTGCATCGTTTCTAAGATGTTAAATTTATTTCACCTGTTCAAGTGTTTTAATCAGTAAAACGATCTAATCTTTAAGGAAAGTCATAAAACACTGGAGCATGTTGATTTATTTATGTATTGTTTTCTGTGGCCAAGTTCTGTTGACATAATATCAGGTTTTCATATTGTAGAGCAGGAGAATATATGAGTTTAAATTTTGTGTTATTTCCTTGTGACTCCAAAGAAATCAAATATCACACACTTTCACATCCTGTTCTCCATTTCACCTTCATTTGCTTCAGGACAATTTAGAAACTTTCCTGAGAAAAATATACCGTGCTGAATTAATCTGATGTTCTGATTGAATTAAAGGATGTTCATCTCAAAAGACACATTTGTATTAACTTTCCTGCTTCATTATGTTGTTTAAAGCCAGTTAAAACTAAAAAGCAGCCAAAGCCTGCCTGGTGCAAAGGTTCGTTCTCTCAGGGAAGATGAATTTTGGCTCTGATGAAATATAAAGATCAGTTAATCAGTTTGTTAAATTGCCCCAGTGACAGAGCACTTAATGTTCAGAAGAGCAGAAACGTGTCATCATTCTCTTATTATTGTGCTTATCGATGCTGTCATCCGTCTGTTCGATCTCTCTGTCTTCGTCTCTTATTCCTCTCTCTGTTGTCACTCAGACTCTTCCTTGTACTTATTAATTTGAGCTCCATCTCTTTTGTGTTTTGCCATCTTGACAGATTTTTTCCCCTTTGGGTCCCTCCTCCTCTTCCTTCTTTGCCTCTGCCGTCTTCTTTCTGTCAACCGGCGATCGTATCTATGTTTGCTTCCTCCCAGAATATGGAGTTTAAATCAAAGCAATTAGAGGATTCTGTTTTAAAGAATGTTTACTGTGCTGGAGCTGACGTGACATTATTCCAAATATGAGCGTGAAGCAGAGGACGATTCCTCTAGAAATATATATTTACATATACATACACTTAAAAACAAAACTGAGGCAGTGATTTAGAAAAGGAAACATGATACATTTTAATTGGAGAACTGAGATGCTACGCTCAAAATGAACATTTAAAAACACTTTTATCAGAGATTGAGACCTGAGAGTCAGCAGCCGGGTTTCTGTCTGTCTGTTTATTAAAGATTTTATTTTCGCTTGAAGTTCTTTTTGGCGTAAAATAATTAGAAATTTATCTTCTAACAGTACTAAAATATGAATAAAGACAAAGGTGGAATAAATTCATTAACCGAGTGGTTTTTCAAAATAAATTTAATATCCGCTCTTATTAATAAGCTCTTATTTGAAAGCGTGTTCCAGCCATAAGTTGCAGTGATATTTCTTTTGCTAATCTAAATTCTAACATTTATTTTGTTCCTGCTCTTCGCAGTCTCTTTACGGTGCAGCTCAGAGAAAACAACAAAACAAACTTAAACCCCAAATAATGACAAGTCTCTCCATCGACTCAACAGAATAAATGAAATGTTTCCATCTGAACAGCCAGGTTTAACAGAAAGAGGCAAATCTGCTTTAATGTCATAGTAACTTTTAAAGCTGCATGGAGCCACGGTGTTGAAGGAGCCAGAAAGCCTGGCACTTTACTAGTTAACACTTATTGCAGTCCAGGAAGTTCTTTGCATACAGAGTCAAGTTGCGGTGAGAACACATTTTTTGCAGAGCACTCAGCACTGCTGTTAATTTTTTTAAACGATCAGAAAAATGCTTATCTACCCATAAGGCAATTAGCTCTACGTCTGAAACGTTCTGCTTCGTCCACCTTTTGTGCTGCCAAGAGCTTTTAACAGGCTGCTTCCTATTCATCTCCGGTCTTAGTCATCACCAGTCATCATCTGTAGCGCTTCCACCAGGAAAGTCATTTCTTTTTTTAGTGATTCACTGGATCTTCTCCCTCAGACAAGCAACTTCTGCCAGATTTTCTCTTTCTGTAATGAATAAGCCGACGGTGGAAGAGCAAATCTACTGGCTGCATTTACACGATACGTCCACTGTTAAAACTTCTGCTCTATTCATGTCTTCTTGCTGCAAAATCATAAAACAGACCAAAGAACGTCTGGAT
The DNA here is from genome assembly GCA_903067055.1 of Poeciliopsis paucimaculata. NCBI lineage: Eukaryota > Metazoa > Chordata > Actinopteri > Cyprinodontiformes > Poeciliidae > Poeciliopsis > Poeciliopsis paucimaculata. The sequence goes on from CAEGAD010011356.1 coordinate 22,826, forward strand.
TTCTTTCTAACAAATTGAGGCAGTTAAGTAAATTTAGCTCAAACAAATCTTTCCTCAGGTAGCTTTAGATGTCTGTGTCTTCTTCCTAAGCTCAGGGTGATAAATTAGGCCAAACTAAAATATATTTGCTGCTTTTTTCTCACTGTGGCCCAAAGGAGGAGAGTTTTTTACCCTTTCTACCACATGGAGCATCAAAGTAAAGAAGCTTTGGAGGTAAACACCACCTCAGGTGTGGAGGAGACCGTTTTTCATCTTCTTTTCATGAAGATGAAGACATCTTCATGAAAAGATGTCTTCATGAAAAAATCAAAAACAGAACATCCATACTTAAATCTATTTTTTCCACAAAGTGATCTGTCCCAGATGGAGGTGATACAGTTTCATATGACTAAGATGTGAGTCATGAATTGATTGAAGCAAATGTCAATTATCAAAGACGTCTAGACACCACAAAACGCAGATCGGTCAAATAAAAGGTTTCTGTCTTATTGAATTACAATCTTATCTGAAGCCCAAAACTTGACTTGTGGCAAAAAGCAGTAAAATAAAAAAATGGTTTCAATGAAGACAAATCAGAACCAACAGAAACTCCTCTGCTCACGTTGTGACCAACTGTGCAGCTTTAGGAAATTTATCCAAGCAAAAATAAATCTTGTCTTTTTTTTCCCTTTTCTTTTGCCGAATCTCCTGCAAAAGGTTTGCTAAAGTCATTCTGTACAAATACAAACATCTATACTGTCCAGTTTTGGGTATTTAAAGTGATGATTTCTATGGAGAGAAAATTTCTGATGAAGTTGTTTTGAAGTCTTAAACTTTTACTTCAGGCTGGAGAAAGAAACGGTCAATGTTGAAATGTCACAACTCTAAATCTGATTACAGGAAACATGGAAGACACTGAATCACTGCTGAGTCTGAAATCATCATTATGAACTCACTCTCCTGTTTAACTAATGGCAGATAAATAACTTTGTCTTCATTTTCAGTTACACATCGGACAAATACACACAATCAGGATCATATATGAGCTGTTAAGGAGGAGATTTGTAATTTTCAGGGAGAGATTCTGATATTTAGTGGTAGAAGGTGGGAATCCCATCTGGGTCCTGCTGCAAGAGGCTGATGTCAGAGTCAGTGTGACACAGCTGGATACTGCAGCAGATTATTTACTGAGTGGAGTCTAAGCATCCTGCTTATCACACACATACGCGCACACACGCACACACACACGCACACACACCCACACACACACACGCACACACACCCACACACACACACGCACACGCCGACAGACATGGCTTATGTGGGTCAAGTGAACACAATCAGAATGGGGAGTCCTGCTCCTGGTGTGTTTCTCAGAAAAAGTGGCAGCTTCATATCTCTAATGATAATAATTGATAAAATCCCTCCATCACGGCCCATCTGACCGAGGACAGAGACGGGTGAACCAAACAATCACTGCAGCTTTGTTTGCACAGAATATGGTCTCACTCTGCCATCATTTCCGTTTTCCATGTGAAGGAGGAGAAACTTCATAAATGAGTCACGATAATGTTCCAGCCGCAGTACTTTTTAATTTCCTGCCTGATGATTTTGTCATGTGTAAAGAAAGGAAAAGTAGAATATTGCTCAAAACTAAAAAAAACCATTATAATAATATAATGGCCATTCTATAATAATATTAAACATAGTTAGCTTCAAGCTAAATAGTTAGCAAACTAAACAGTTGACTTTGAACGAAATATTTAGCTATTAGGCTAAATATTTAATTTGCAAGATAAATATTTAAGTGGAAGCTAAATCCTTAGCTAATATGCAAACCGACTTGTTGATATCTTTTGTCAACGAGTATGAAACATTAAAAAAATATTGACAAGCAAAATATTTAATTTTCAAGACAAATATTTAAATTGAAGCTACTTTTTTTCTTTAGCTAATATGCAAATGAACTTGCTTATAACTGGAGATGGACTATCAAAATAAAAAATGCACGAGGCAAACAATGATGCTAATAAATAATCTCTGGCTGGTGAGGAGGCGCCGTCGTTGTTCATTTGTCCAATTTTGGTTATTGGCTAGAAAATCTGCATATCAGCTGAATGTTTAGCTAAATATTCAAGTTGAGGCTAATTATTTAGCTTGCTAGTTATTGAATTTGGAGCTAAACATTTTGCATTCTAACTAAATATTTAGTTTTAACTATGGCATTTATAAATGAATAACTAACATGGTGAAAATGTTTTTCTTTTCACAGGCTAATTATTGCTGTTAATGTTTAACTTTCCAAACAGCCTCATGTAAGCTAGTTGATCTATTTTAAATAAAGCACCCATACCACTAAAATTATCTCTGCAGAAGGGTCTGTCTGCGAGCAATTTAGGCCACGATGTGTGACCTACCTTGCGAGACGAGTAGGTCACACCTTGTCTCGCAGTTTCCTGTCAGTCAGTGAAGTTGGCCAGATGAGTGGAATGAATGGAGAGCGGCTATTTCAGTATCCGTTCTGCTTTCATTAATGTCTCTCTGCTGGGAGACAAACTAATGAGTCCTAGCTCTGTGCTTCTTCATCACAACGTTTGTGCGTCACCTTCAGACATTTTTTTGTGCTACATCACAGCGGGCGCTCCACATTGCATGCTGTGAGCTACATTCACGGCAAATGCAGGAGGCTATTTTAGATTGGAGTGGGTTTTAATTTCTTTCCTTTATTACAGCCACAGAGAGGATCAGACTCACGGAGATCTGCTTGCTGATATGTAAAAACATTTGACATTTAGGGAATTAGAGAAAATTGTGTTCACCTTTTTGAAAAGTGGGATTAATTTAAAATCACATTAGATGGGAATTACACAAGGAATTATGAAATCACAGCCTTGTAAAGATACACAGAGACTCAATTGCTTTTTAACCTTTACTAGATTCGGGGAGCTTGGACAACCCAGGACTGACCTGATTGGGGGAATCAGAGCGACAAAGAGGACAGAAAACATTATGCTGTAATAAGACTGCACCAGACTTACGACCCTGAACATCTGGAGACGAATAAAACACAACAGCTGGCAGAAAGTGCTGTGGATTGGCTTTCCAAGCAGATGCAGACCGGCCAACATCTGGCCTCCTTAAGCTTGCAAATCCTTCTGTTTCAGGGTAATTGTTTAATATGAGTGAAACCACTTTGAACCACTTTACAACAGATAATGGTGATGATAAACTGTTCTTGCAAAAATAATAAGCATTTAAGGCAGTCTTTCTCAAACTGTGGTCGGCGGGCGCCCCCTTGTGGTCCACAGGGTACTGCGGTGATGTTAGCTCAAAGTGCGACGCTACAGCTAGCTTAGCACAGGGTTGTGTTTTAAAATAACGATGGTTAAATGGCTTTAAATCACTTTAACTCACTAGTTTCATGCGGGTGGAAAGAAAACAAGGCCAGAAATACTTATGAAATCAATGTCCATCCCCTCCTGTCCAAATATTCCCCATATTCCCCAAATATTCCTCATCATCCAACAAGAAAATAAAACATTCTTCCCTTTCATTGTTTCTCGGTTTCTATTATAAGCGGGAAGAGTTGATGGTTTTAGCTTCATTATTTGTGACTTGTTGAATTTTTTGACTGTATGAGCAATGCCGGTTTGTAGCTCTGCAACAAAAAAACATAAAAATGCTGGCAGGCGGACAGCGGCGTAGTTAAAGCTTTGTGGGTCTCATTTAGGGTCACAGACAAACAGAATCAGCCCACAAATGTTACAAATAAGAAACCTGTAAATGATTAAGCACTAATCATTTATCCTGATTGCCTGGTAAGATTGCCTTTCGCTCTGATTCTGCTAACGGATGCTGATTTGGATTAAGGTGAACAGCGGTAGTGTCCCGTCAGTATCCTGAACCAGTTGTTCAAAAGCTGCTGCTATCAACCTGTAATAAGACTTATACCACACTACTTTGCTTTATGAAATTCATTTGACGGATGCGACAGCAATTTTGCAAAGAATAATTGGCAAAAAATGATGTCACTGGGTGTGAAAAGCTGGTGGAGACATGATTTAACAGACTTCCAGCTGAGCCTACAAAGTGTTGACAAACACCTGCCACAATTTGGTGATTTCTTTGTTAGAATCTTACAGAAACACGGATGGTATTGTTCAAAATTTTGCACAAATTTGTATGAAAAAAATACCATTAAATTACATTAAGGGTTGTGGTGTTAATATTACAAAATATATATTTTTAATATATGCACAAATACTTTTGCAAGCTGCCCTAGAGCAGTTAGCAGTCAGTCAGAAGAATGAGCCAAGGTCTGCACAGACGGCAGGTTTTAGGTTTGAATGAAGTGAAATATGTGCAGAGAGAATAAAGTGAACCAATGTTTAAACCATGCAATTATAACCATCTGGGCTTCTTGGTTGCTCCTGAATTTATTTATTTTCATTCCCTATTAATGTAAAAATAAATCTGCTGTTAAAGAGCTGTTAAATCTCAGCTACAGCAGTTGAAATTAGAGCTAAATAAATATTAAAAAGCAGCGTTCAGGGCTTCATTTTGGTGGGATAAATCACAGTATCTGTCATTCACCAGGGCAAACAGGAAGAGCGTGACATTTAGAAAAGATAAAAACCCAGAAAATCTCAACATTCTGATGAAAAGCGGTGTTTTTCTGTCATCTAACAGAAATAGAAAGCGTAGTTACTCTTTGACTTTACCCAGTAATGTTTGTCTAACTCTGAGTTTAGAAACAGTCAGAGAGCTGAAGCAGTAACCCAAATCTACCAAAGTGCCGTCCCACAAGAACGTGATAGAAATAGCTCCATTCTAGGTCACTCTTTAATAATTGCAGAAGTAACTTCCTAACTCTGTGCTTCATTCTCGGTGTGAACTAAACTTCTGAAATCATTCTCTGAGATTTATTTGGTGTCTCTTGAATTTTTTTAAACCAAACCTAACCTCGGGTTCCCTCACATTTATTGCTGAAAAGACGCTACCATCATGTTGAGAACTTCTTAATCTTTTCCTCTGAAAATTTCCTTTGGGTCAGAGAAGTCGGCAGTAATGTCAGCCGCTCATTGATTTTGTGCTCTACTTTGCAACAAGATGTACTTTCCTGATCTAAAGAGGGACTGACTCCCTTCGTTCTTCCTCCTGTTAAAGTGACTTCTCGTCTTTCGTTCCACGGACAGATCAGGTCACAGCAGAATAAACACACCAACAGCTGAAACTGAACAGCAGACGCAGGAAAATAAATCCTCAACACTGCAAAATCACAAAATCTTAGCAAGTAATTTTGGTCTGGTTTCTACTGCAAATATTTTAGTTCATTTGAAGTGAAACAAAACTAACTGGAGCTTGTTTTAAGTCATTAATGCTTTCATACTGATGAGAAAGTTTTAGTTCTACTAGCAGATTATTTAATTTATGACAATATATTTTCCCAGCGTTATAAATGAAATAATCTTCCAACTGAACAAGTACTTTATCATCTACATTGAGAAATCATTGACTGTAAACAAGCTCTTGTTGATTGCTGAAAAGTTACTTGCACCAGAAAATAGACCAGAATACTAGGTACGCAGCGTTTTCTCCTACAATCTCCAAACTCTGAGTTTAAATGTGGAGTTAATCCAGGATCATCTGTGTCTGGTTTCCTGCAGTGGACACAGATGGCAGGAAGTTGAAGGGAGGCATCCAGAGGAGCACGGAGACGGGTTTGGCGGTGGAGATGCCGAGTCGGACCGTCCGCCAGGCCAGCCACGAGTCCATAGAGGACAGCATGAACAGCTACGGCTCCGAGGGGAAGTGAGTAACCACAGGCTGCCTGGCCAAAAGGGACAACAGCTACAATCTGGAAAAAATCTTTCTACGAGATTTCTCTGTAGTTCTACTTATTGTTTACATAAAGTCTAGATTTGAATCAAAAGGAGGAGCTGAATTAGAGTTTATTCTGCAAGAGAACGTGATTACAGACTAACCTAAATATTGGTAGTAAAATAAAATGCTAATTTTAATAAAATGTAAATTTTATTTTACCTTTCAATAAAGATAACTGGAGTGCTGATTTTATAATTTATTACTGTGACTATGTCACAGAATGTTGTTAGCTCATTATACTAAACGTATCCATCCTGCTTAAAAAGGAGCAGAGAGGTCACAATTTTTTATTGTAGGTGTCCATTTCATAATTAGATTTCACACAGTCTTTTCATTGTTGACTAATTTTGATAAAATGATTTTGGAACCAGTTTATCTCTTGAGTTCACCTGAAATAAATAAAAAAAAGCTGCAGCTTGACCACAAGGTTACCGCAAACTTCACAGAAACAATCAGAGAATTATTTTGTTCTTTAAAGGTTAGCTCTGATTTCCAAGTGTTGTGTATGTTGGCTCCTATCATGCATCTGAGGAAGATGAGTAATAACAGCATAGTACTACTACACATACAAACACGTGGACACATGCAGAGCTCTGCCAACCTGGACACCAGCTCCAGTTTCAACAGTTACATAACGAGGCAGACAGACTGGCTGATGGGAGCGTCAACAGAAACATGGGCTGCTGGGAAGCATAAGTAGAGAGACTGAAAGTCGCTCTGAATCCACATTACTTTACACAAATTTACAGAAGAGGCGATGCATAAAATTGCAAAGTTTGTGCTGCACAATGAAAAAAAAACGAAGTGATGATATTAAAATACTAATTTGTTTATTTTGGAGTGTTGTCACCAAGTTCCTCTGTTCATCAAAGGTCTGGATGTGGAGAAAAACAAAATGATTGTTTTGTATAAATACCACATCAAACTGACCATAATTAGAAAAATGTTATTTCACATCATGCAAACAATTTGAAGCAGAACAAGGAGACAGCCGAGGCGTAGAGAGGAGAAAATCTAAATCTCAGTCATTAATCTGAGCCTGTTTGATTCAAGCTGTGTAAACAAATTTAAGTTTTTATGGTTATCTTGCAAAATCTCCCTTCATATCATATCCGAAATGACCGCTGAGCTTCATTAAAGGAGCAGAACGTTACTGTAGATGTGTTGTAATGTAGCATCATCTATACATGGAGATAGGAATAAAAATAAAGATTTATAAAAAATATATGTGATATTTTCATTTTCCCTTTAAGAAATTAGAATGGCCACACTTCACTTTTTATTTATTTGCATTTTTATAATGGACCCCACAGAAAAGTGGCAGGTCAAACTTAGTGATGCAGCAGTTCATGATGGTGGTACCTGCAGCAGTCGGGTCAGAACATGTGACCCAGCAAAGTCTGAGGAGTATTTAACTCCTCCGTCAGTCTGCTGACTGACAGCGCGTTCTCTGGAGGCACATAGGCTTTCAGACCAGGGCCGCGGCCAGAAATCTTGGGCCCATGACAAAAAATGAAATTGGCCCCCCCACGCTGCTGCTGCTACAATCCTTTTCTAGCAAAGGTGTCACAATTTTAATGGCTTGCAACTGCCTTGCTTTCTTTGGTGCAATACTGATAACTAGCACAATATTTACTGCTCATGAATTTCACATGAAACAGTCCGCATACAGTATGCCAGTAGGTTTCTGAAATCTTTTCAAAATCAACTTGTAGATTTTGATCTCATTGTCATTTTTTAATAGAAAAAAAAACTTTTTAAAATAAAGTTAAAGGTACCAGCTGCAATAAAAAGTGATTCATATCTGAGCATGCTGCCAGCGTTATGATGATGAATCATTTAAATCGTCTGCAGTAAGGCGCTGCTTCGCTCGTGCTCCGTTTCCGTCAGACGTTTGGCTCAGTGGGCTGATTGGAAAGCTCTGTGCACAGACACATCCTGCAATGAATAAGCACTTTGCCAGCTAACACCATCCAATCACATTTATGGGTTTATTGATTAATGATTGGGGTATTTTAGTGGGTGTGCTGCTGACGGCGGCGGCGATGAAGCTAAAACTAAGAGGTGGAAACTGATCTGACCTACAAAACAAAAGCAGCTCATGATCAGGTAAGGTGGAGGGTCTATGATGCTGATGGCCTGTTTCTCTAACAAAAGGAACATCATTAGAGAATATGGCATGGTGAACTTTTTAAAACACTAGAATATTTTAAAATAAAAGTCTGGAAACCTCTAATGGTTTGGTTGACAAACAACCCAATGCAGAACAGACTGAAGGAAAACTGAATAGTTTTAAAAAAGAATCAAGAAGTTAATTTATAGGGAGGAAAACCACAGGAAAGCAGGTCCAGAAACACTGGCTGCATTTCCATTCATCGTATGTGATTACAAAAATAAATTTGGTCCAAGTTTTTCTACAAAAGGTTTTGTTCAAGGATAAGGTGTTTATTCTGCCATTTCAAAATTAGTGTAATTCACAAAACTGCAGTGGAAATGCTTTATTTTTTACATGTGATCAACAACCAGATGCTACAATCGACAGAAAAGACGAAAAAGACGAAAGGATGAAGGCGGAGCATGTTTTTAAATGATTTATCTCATAAACAAACTTATTCAGATGAGATTGTAATTGCATTTTTATTTAATGGAAACATCACAATTGTGAAATTGTGTTTTTTCACATAGTGGAAAAGCAATAAAGTTGGAAATGGAGTTGCAAAAATCCAGACTTTTAAATACTGAGGAGTGTGATTAGTGACATGATGCAGATGGTTGATGACACACAGAGAGCAGCTGGAAGAAAAGGTGAAAAACTGAACTGCACCTGAAATGATCAGAACCAAAAGGGAAAAGGACAAATAAGAGGGAAACAAACAGAAAACAAAATAAACTAAGAGACTAAATATAAAGTGTTGAACGTGTACGGCAACACGGCAAGACATTTTAGATAATAATAAGGAGCCCAAACACCAAAAAATCATGACTAGAAGAATTTAAATAGATGATCTCTTAATAAAATAATAATCCAAAAACATTTGAGAAAATCAATACAGAAATAGTTCTGCAAGAGTTATAATAACTGTGAATGTGAGAAAAATTAAAGTTTTCCTTATTTTTTAAAATACGTTTTTTTAAATGTCTTTATTTGTGGCTGTAGCTAAAGGAAAAATAATAATTCGGTTGACATGAAGGAAATCAGAATAAAGAGTGCAGTGAACTGACCAGAACACAGAAAGTCCCGTTCATGTCGTCCATTTTGATTTGCGTTCTGTTGAAGAACCAACCAGCAGCACGTTTTCAGGGTGAGCTGTTTGTTTACAGCAGGAGCTTCGCATTGAACATCAGATTGTGTGAAACAGCAGCGTAATCCCCAGATGTGCTCCACACACACACACACACGCACACCCCCGCACACACACACACGCACACCCCCCCACACACACGCCCACTCACGCACACACACACACAAGCACACACACACACACAAACGCACCACCACACGAAACAACTCCAGACACAACGCACTATCTCGAAAGCCCTCTGCTGAAAGACATCCGAG
>CAEGAD010011362.1:0-123241 GCA_903067055.1 Poeciliopsis paucimaculata
GCTTAACCCACACATTTTTATTAGATTTGAGGGTTTTCTCTATTTGGGATGACTGTGTTGTTGAAAGACCCATTTATTCCCAGATTTTAGCCGTCCGACCTAAACTGTCATTTTCAGATGGGATAAATTTATTTGGCTTCCAGGAACTTCCAAGTCAGTCTCAAACACAGTCTTGTTTGAGACTGTGTTGTTCACTCTTCTTTGTTCAAGAAGAGTGAACAAATTTTCATCCAGGTTTATGACAGAGGCTCGTTGATTGCTACAAAATAAAAGTGGTTTTCCTGCAACATGCTAAGGGACATTTATCCAAACATCATTGCTACTTATTTAAATCCAAAACAATTTATAGATTATAAATAAATCCACAAACGTTTGTCTGATTAATCGTCCCTGGAAATAGAAACATTTTGGCAAATAGCTAAAAAATCAGAATAATAACAGTCATTCTTGTGATCAATGTATTCAGATGTATTTTGTATGTCAGTGTACAGCCAAGATATTACACTCTTCAGGGTTAATCTATAAGATATCCTCCAGAGATTAGGATGTGGTAGCTTAGATGTGGTTTCAGATTGAAGCTGAGTCTGTTTCAGCTTCACTCTGCACCAGATTTTAGATCACGTCAAATTCTGACTTAAAACCTTTGAGTATCAGTGCATTTTCATTTCCTGTCATCTTTTGGAAGGAAATCAGGCTTGGCTCATTTGCTTTTATCTGTCAGATGTGCGACAGTAACGAAGAGGGTGTGGACAGCGACACCGTCAACATGGCGGTGGTCAACCCCACCACTCCGGCCCAGTACTTCCACCTTCTCAGGAGGCAGATGATCCAAAACTTCCGCAAACCTCTTATTGTGGTTGGGCCCAAAACGCTGCTCAGGTTTTCCGTAAGAGGACGCTTTTCTTTTTAGAGTACAAGTTGTTTCTTTTTCCTCCGGTGTTTCCATGAGAAGTAATGAAAGATGTTTGTTTATTCCAGGGAGCGGTGTCCAGTCTGAGTGAACTGGCTCCGGGGACGTCCTTCAGGCCGGTGTTGGGGGATGCTTCTGTCTCCGCAGAAAGGTACACATGACCTGACCTTTAACTGGGAAAACTGAATATTTCATTTTGTGACTGATTTTGAATCTCAACTTTTAGGTTTTGTCAAGACTTAAGTCTCCTTGTCTATGTCCTAGAAGAAGTTGGATGCTTATCTCAGCTCTGAAATGTCTAAAAAGTCTCCAACATTTTCCAAATTCAGAATATGAGATGATAGACGGATGTTGAAATGTCAAAAAGACGACATAGAGAAACCTTCCAGTGTTTCTCTGAATGTCAGTGGCAAGTTTATTTATGTAGCACTTTGAAAAACAGATTGAAACGGCAACAAGCTGCTGTGAAAAATGTAAAATCCTAATAGAATAAAATGATGAAAAGAAAAGAAAACTATAACATCACAATGAAAAGTGTCATACCTACAAATAAGTCTCGCTGAAGTCTTGCTCTCTCCCACTTTGTTGCAGCCAGAATAAATCAAAAGACAAAAAATGTTTCATTGAGAAGCATCTTACATCTCTGTGCTTCCTCTGATTTAATTTTTCACACTTCAGTGAAGCTGACATTGTGTCTCTTCCAGATGTAGGGAGAGCTTTTCTAGCTAGCTCTTATTGGTGATGCATTCACTGATGGAGAAAAGTATGATTTTTCAGTCACCAGTCGGAATAGATCAAGCTGAACTCGGATATCTGTATTCATCAAGGTTACATGAAACAGATTTAAAAACATTTGATCATATTTCTGGAAAATGAACAGATGCTTTTCTTCTCTTTAGTATATCAGAGATCCTAAACTGCCTTTTAAACTATTAAAAAATCTAAAAATTGCAAGTTGAGGATGAAATCATTTCCTTTGTCCATCTGTGTAGAACAAAAAAATGTTTTTTTGTAATTCCCTAAACATACATGTTTTTTAATGAATCCAAGTTTGTCGCCAGCGACTTAGACCAGCTGTAAAGTTGTTTATGTGCGATTTTGATCATGGTTTTAAGGAATAGGTAACACATATATCAATATTGCATTGAAGAAATCTGGAAACTTAAAACATGAACTGTTTTTCCAAGATCTCTATCTTTTTGTCCTCTTTCGTTGCACTGAAAAATATCTGGTTTGTTCTCATTAGCGTCCAGAAGGTGGTGCTGTGCTCTGGAAAGCATTACTACGCCCTGCTGAAGCAGAGAGACACGTCAGCAGCTGGCCAGAAGACGGCGCTGGTCCGTGTGGAGGAGCTGTGTCCGTTTCCTGTCCAGCCTCTGCAGCAGGAGCTCAGAAAGTATCCAAACGCTAAAGGTAGAGAGAGCCACCGCATGCTGACGCACACACACGCACACCCACACACCCTTGACTCGTAGCACGCTCCTTAAAGACACAATCACACCTGAGGTTTTTATTAATCTGAGTCAAATCATATCATGTTTTTGATTTACTGTGCAACTAAAAACTGAACATTTGCAAGTTCCTTTTTCCAAATCTCAATCATATGAAGAACTTTCCACTATTCTCTTCAGTTTTGTTTTGCATTTTTGGTTTATTTATAGCCTGAAGCATTGTGTCACATATTAAATGGTGTATTTTGTGAGCGTAGTTCTGCCTTGGAGAGCTTCCTGTTCAGCACCAGCTTACCTTTTTTTCTGAAGTCTCTTTGTGTTCGGGGTTCCTCTTTGAAAAAGCACACCTGTCCTGTGTTTTAGCCGGTTTTATTTTTAAAGGAATTCCCCTTTGCAACAGCAGGAAGTGCTGCCCTGTCCACGACTACACAAGGGAGATAAGCTCTGCCAAGCAAAAATAAATTAAAGTTATTAACATTTTTAATCAAGGTAATAAAAAGCGTGTTTAATTTTCTGTTTGCCGTGGAGCTTTTCCAAACGAGAGCTTTTTAATTGACAGCACGAGTAGAGTCGAATACTCTACAAGAGACTACTTCCTCTTTAAGCAGGTGGAGTTTTGGGGAAGTGGAAAACAGAAATCAAAATTAGCCAATCCTTTTTCTAAATGCTCCAATCAGAGTCTGATAATGTGTCTCATTTTTGCTCCAGAGCAGGTTGTTAGAGCAAGGCATAGTTAGACTCACCTTCCTCTTAACTTGAGCATCTGGGTGGCTTTTTCACACAGATCTCATAAAGTGTTCCTGAATTACAAAAGGCCCTAATTTTACACGCTGTAGTCTGATCAGAAACATTTTCATGGCCTGAAAGAGAAAATGTGGTCAACTCTTACATGACAGTTAAAAGCATAATTTAAGAAACTCTTTTTAAAATAGCATAAAGAATTAAAATCGACAATTGTTTAATGTCCAAAAATCTGATCCAGGTCAAAAAATAACATTGAAAAAACCTGAAACTTAAACGTTTTCGATGTGGAAGAGCAGTTAAAAAACATAAAATGATTGATGGACAGCCACCGTCAAGTTTATTTGTTCAGCTAAACACGTAATTATGAAACCAGCAGTAAATGTGACACTTTGTCAAATGTCGTCATCATGGAGAATATAGATATAAAGATCGATGCTCCGGTTGCTATGAATCAAAGGCATCTCTAAGCAGCTGGGTTTTTAACATTTTTAACATCAGTGTTTCAGCTGTTTTGCAGTTTTCTGGACGTTTGTGGCGGGTTAGTGGAGCATAAAAACTGAATTCTGCTTGTTCCCGTTTGTTTCTGGTTCTGGTAAAGTTCTGGAAAGGCTGATACAACATCAATGAGACTGTAATGCATTTTTAGAGCGAAGCGTTCAGTGATTTGTAAATTAGCAATTTATTTTTAAAATAAAATAAAATATTTTAAAATCGATTCTCTAAGCTGCAGAGCCAGTGAAAAGAGTCATTTTTCTCCAAAAATGTAAAGGTTTGCTTGGTAGATTTTTCTTGTAAAACATACGTCTAAAAATAAAAAGCATAATTATTTAACATGTTGTATAAAACAATGAGAGGAAACAGATTTAATTTTAGTTCGCCCTCTTTGAAACCTGGCGAAAAATCTAATAATTAACTCTTACATGTAACATAGATATCAACTGTATTTATTAGTTGCATGCATTATTTAGGAGTTTGCATGGTTTAAATGTTGTTTGAGGTGATAAAATCACATTTGACGTAACTAAACCAGGCAGGTGCACATTAGGTCTGGTCGGCTGCACAAACTCTGCACATTAACACGTGCAGGCAGAGCGTTAATCAGTCATGCGTGGGCCCAGGCTTTGACTTTTCTGTCGTCTCATTAGCAGCGTCTGATGCTGGAGCATCGCTCTGCGCTTCTGTGTCCAAGCAGTAAATCTCACAGAGCTTCCAAAGTGTTTGTTTATCGTCTCCTGGCGTGAAATACGGACAGAACTTGGACTCTCTCTCTGTCTTTAAAGGAGTTTTATCATCCAGGTAAAACGGTTTTTGCTTCATGAATGTTCAATGTGCAACACATACATCTCACAAACACACACACACCAGGACACACACAGAGTGGAGGAGTGAAAGAAGACGGTGTCTTTGTTAAAAGAGTGAAGAAATCAAAAAGACTAAATAGTAAGAAAAAAAGTGTTTATTGCTGTCTGTTTAAAAAAGTTTCAGCATTTGTTTCTGATTAGTGCCTTGAAGCTGGATTCATTTTATGGTCACATGCTTAAATAGAAAGCAAAATTATTTTTATTTTTGGTATTAAAAAAAAAGTTCTGGTAGAGTTAATACAGTTAAATAAGACAGAATTTTGTAAAATAATAATAATAATTACTGTGCAGAAAGTGTTTCTCCAAGTTGAAGTTTTGCAAAGTATAAAATTAAAAAATACTCAGATTTATCACTGAAACTGAACCTAAATAAAATGATGTCAAAAAGCTATTTAATATTGAGGAGTTGAGGAATTAATTTTAATTTGAAATAAATCCCAAAAACTGTAATTTGGCTAAAAGTGGGCCGGGCCAGTTTCAATGGCAGTTTAAGAGTCTTTTTCAAACACCGTGTCTCATTTTCAAACACTGTGTCTCATTAATTCAGTCCAATAAGATCCTGTAAAAATTCAGTGAAAACACAGATTTTATCTGATTACTAGGATGAATTAAAACTTAGACGGGGCTCATTTTCCATCCCAAATGCACATGCAGATCCGGATTGAGCAGCATTACATGCTCTTACATCAGCAGAAGGAAGCGTTCCTGTTTCTCGTCTCACTTAAATTCTCGCTCCTGTCGGCTGTCGAGCTGCTGCTCTGACTCAAGACTCTGCAGTCGGGTTGTTGGATCTTCTGCTGCACAGACACCATGTCTGCGGCGCCCTCACACCCATCATGACCTCAAAGCAAATCTAGAACCTCTTCCTTCTCTCTGCGGCTGAACAGTTGCTGCGACTGGAAGCTCAGGATGATTGTTAATATGCCAGGATGTGGCCCAATCTGCACTTAATTGATTTATTTACTTTTGCTAACTTTTGCAACTTGTTGTTGCTGGGAATGTACGAGAGAATAAAATCATTTGTCAAACTGTGTGACCTCCTGGAATAAGTCAAGACTTGTATTTGTAGTTATTTGTTGTTTTTTTTAATCGCAGAACTTTTCTGTGAGGCAAAAGTTTGAGGCACACGCAGAGATCCTCATGGCGTTCTGTGACTCGAAGCGATTGAGGCTATTGCTAACTAGCTGCTAATGTGCCCTTGCTAGCTATCTAGCTTTTTTGCCACTATCATGGCAAAATTATCACCAGTTAGCTGCAGGATATTTGGTTTTGCTACTGGCTCACTTCTGTTGCCAAGCCATATAAAGCCAAATTGCAAAAAAAAAAAAAGAACTATAACTTTTACATTTTATTTTAATCCAAGACAGCATTAAAACGGTCTTAAATTTGACTTGCTGAAACCTGCAGACACCCTGTTACCTGCTCAGAGTACAGCGCTGTATTCACAGAGCTCTTCTTCTTTCTGCTGTCAAGGTGACGGTGAGCAAACATTTTCTTTTGAAACCAACCTTGAAAACTCCTGGTTTCACTTCATCTTTCTGAAGCCAGCAAACACCGAAGTCAGGCAGCTTGATTTTAGAAGGAGAAAAGAGAAGCGGCAAAAATTTACCATAAGACAATGAAATTGTTTCCTCTTCTCTTCCTCCCAGAGTTTATTTGGAGTCAAGAGGAACCTCAAAACATGGGCCCCTGGTCTTTCGTGGCGCCCAGGTTCGAGAAGCAGCTGGCCTGCAAGGTAAACTAGCGTGAAGTAGCTTTAAACGCAAACACCTTGCCGTTTCACAAACGACTCATTCTCGTCTGCACATCAGCTCCGGTTGGTGAGTCGCCCTGCTCTTCCCGCCCCCGCCGTCGGCATCGGGACCCTTCATCAGCAGCAGCAGGAGGCCATCCTCACAGCTACGTTCTCCTGAAGCGAAGCTCAAAACCAAACCAAGCAGAACACCTGCAGCAGTTCTGCACTACAGGGTCAGTGGTAATAATGCAATCAACGAATGTCTTTAAGAGAATAACGTTCATAATTTGAGTCATTGCCGCGTAGTTTAGCGTGTTAATTTTAATCATTTGAAAGCATTGTCTTAAATGTTCTCACATTTTACGCCAGGTTTTTTTTTTGTGTGCGTTTGAAGTTAGATTTGTCTGAATCAAGGCCTTAGAGATCATGTTTACATGACAATTCTGTTTTTATGATTGGAACCTCTACAGGGTTTGGAGGTAGAGGTTTGTGTTTGTGCTGTTGAAGGCAGGAAATAGACCGTTTACCCACAGCATTAATCTTGTTTGTGCAAAACAAACGTAGCTCAGAAAGAGATGAAGTGTTTTGTGATTAAACAGTGAAAACTGTTGCAGTTCTAATTCTGCATGCAGAAGATCTTCTGAGATGATTTAACACGAAGGCTATAATTGAAAGAAAGTACTGAGATCATGAACAGCTCGTGTAAATACAGCAAAACTTTTTAAATAAATCTATTTTCATGTTTTTTGATTGTTTTTTGGTCGTGTTTCTTCAAATTCAACTGAAAGTCGAGAGTGAAAATAAGAGTTCACTGCTTTGAATGTGTTTTCCCTTCACAATAAAACTCCTTGGAAATGTATAACAGTTCAACCTCCATGTCTCACCATTGTCAAAGAAAATGTCAGTTTTCAGCCACTAACAGAGATTTTTGCACATACTGTAAAGCCTAAGGTTACTCTATATATATTTATATTTAGTTCCTGTCTGGTAGGATAAGAGTTAAGCAGGAACATTTTACATTTTTATTTTCTCAAAAAATTGGCTTGATATCCTTTCTCAATAATTCAAAAATCGTATTAAATATTATTTCCGTTAAAACAGTTAATGAGCTCCAGGTCAGGATCTGCTTTCAGACTGAATTCAGGACTCTGGCCACACAAACGATATTTTACTAAGACGAAACGGTTGATAAAATTAAAATATTTCTTTCAATGTAATTCTGCCAGGAATGTGAATCATTTTGAGCTTACCTGTATATAAATGTGTTTAGTTTTGTCCAGAGCGCCTCGGGTCACGTGTTTGTCCCTACATGGCTGCTCTGGTGTCTAGGTAGGTTTCTATTTTCAGAGGATGACCAACTCTCTATGACATGTCCGAAGCTCGGCTTATTTTGTAGATAAACTCTTATTTTAAACTTCCCCACATCTGTGTTTCTTGCTCTTCTGTTTCTGTTTTTCTCACTAATGCTCTTCAACTTTAATTAATATTAAAAGAGGTTTCTAGGACTGCCTTCTTGAACTTCTGCAATTTTGCTAAAATAAGAAGCGTTTCCATCAGGAAGTCCACCAAGCGGTAAAGAGCCGTGAGTTTTGGTTTTAAAAAAGAGTAAAAGGATCATACTTCTCCTATTTTAGCTTCTCTTTATTGGTTCCCTATTAGACATTTGGTTCCCTGAAAATCAAAATCAAGTAATTATGCTACCTTCAGTTGTTATAAAATGCTTGTATATGACTTAAAAGAAATTTGGTGTTGTAATTGAACTATATTTTCATACGTTATATTATTTTAAAAAATGAAAATCACATTTTCTTTTTGTTTTGCAATGCTGCCCCACTGCGTTTTGCTATTCAACACAATATAATAAAACCATAATCTTTTGAGGCTGTAAGGTGAAAAGGTTCAAAGATGATCAGTATTCTGTGTATGAACTGGAAATCTGCACCTCATTTTTGAAGAAACAACAAATCCTTGGCTTCAGTGACATTGTTCAGACTCCTCCATTGAAGGCCATTTAGTCAAATATATTTAGAATGTAAGGCGCATGAATGTAATCTGCTAAAAAAATATTAGTCTGTCCTTGAAAATGAACTTTTTATGTATTTCTGTAACAAGCAGATGTTCAATTCCTGCAGTTTATAAAGAGTGGGAATATTTGTATTTGTGTTTTTAGCTGGTGCTGCTGCTCTTATCTTTCAATGAGCCAGTTTTACTTCATCGTTCTCCATTTGCCTTGCATAACTTCAAAGTGGGCAAAACTTCATAATCACTGGGGATGATTTCCAGTCTCTGATGTTTGTAGAGCTCTGATCTTATTCTAGTCTCCTATTCTAATGTGTCTTAAGAAACTTTAACAACAATTTCCTGATGAGCTGCCATTATTTACATCGACTAAGAGCGGAGATGACGTCAGAACAGTAAAAACAAAGACCCAGTCGTTAAAATACAACATTGCTATTTCAGTGGAACACATTGTGTAGGTTTATAACACAAATAGATGTTTGAAAGCCTTTATTTCTGTTAGAGACCGACGTACTTACTCAGACACCTCTGGCGCATCGCGTTTGTTCAGTCAAAAGTGACTTCTCACCGACTGGCATTTAATGACTCAAAGGCCATATTTGAGTTGACCTCAGCACGTTATTGAATTTGTTTGTGCATTTAATGACCTGAAAATGTGTTTGAAAACAATTGTTGCATAGCCAAGGGGGGGGGGGGGGTTTCTACCTGTATAGACATTGTGCCTTTCCGGTTCGATGCAGGAGGAAAAAACGTCCTCTGCCACAAACTAATCCCTCAGACAAACGGTGGCGCAAAAGTGTTTCGTGCCCCTAAAACTTCTCTTGCACCGTCGTCCTAAAACCAGCGTGTTTTACATCGACACCGAACAGGATGCAGTGAAAGGTAAATTAAAATAATTTGGTAGTATAAATCGAGCTGCTCTGCACCAGAGGTTTGTTGGACAGAATTAGGCAACAAGACGGGTCGCGAGTATCTAAACCCAGAGCAGACAGGTCGGAGATAAACTTGTGGAGAAGTTTAAAGCTGGGTTGGATTATAAAACAGTAACCGAAGCTTTTAAATGTCTCAGTCAAATCCATCATCCAAAAGCCTAGAAGAAAGAGTCCACTGGAACTGACAGACTGAGCATGGGGAGCATTGGTCAGCTGAACAGCCAGGGCGTGCGCGGTGGCTCCGGAGGAGTTGCAGAGGCTCAGGTAGGATCATCAGTCAACAGGACAAATAGCCTCCAGCTGCATTTCCATTGACTGTATAAATGCGCAGTTTGATATTTTGAAAAGAAATTCGCCTAATGGAAACACGTCGGCTCCTATGAAGCTCATGTTGTTCGATAAATATGAGATCTTGCGCACATTTGTAACAGAAACGCAGCTACTAACTGCTCCTTGCACAATGTGTGTAAATAATATAAGATCAGAGTACTCAGAGCTGGACCCTATGCTCTGTAATCCATAATTCGATTACTGTAATTACGATGACACACACCTGAGCCGCGCTGCAGCTTTACCCTGTCACAAGTGAGCCAATAAAAGGTTGTAAATGTGATTGTTGAGGCACCAGAGGCAATAAAACGACAGAAAGTGGGTGTCTGGGGGGGGGGGGGGCCTGCCCCCGGACCTCAACATCCCCTTGTTACACCCCTGCTGCTGAGTCTGAAACTAAATTCAAACGAGGAGGAGCATGGAGACGTGCTGCTGAACCGCGGGCTGGACTTCCCACCGCGCTCTGCGGGGTTTGGTGCAATGCGAACCGTGTCAGATAGTGCGGCGGGAACCTCCCACTCTCCTCCCGTCGCTGTCGACAGCAGCGCAGGGGCGACTCCACGGCACAGCAGCGTCTCCAGCGCCGGCCGTCCTCCGACCTCCCGCTCCCAGCATCGCCGCTCCGCACTGACTGGTCCCCGCCCCGGCAGCGACAGGAAGAGAAGGAGGAGGAAGAGGAGGAGGGGGGAGAGCCTGCATGTGTTTCCCCGTTCGGTGATGTGATCAGCGGGGAGGCTCTGGCTCAGGATCCGCTACGTCAGACAGATTAGTCAAATAACCTCTCGGGGCAGGACATACCTCCTCTTCCTCCTCCTCCAGCCCACCCGCCTCGGGCTTGCCTTGAGTGAGACAGACAGACAGAAAGACAGACATCGCTGACGGACAGCCAGAAAGCTGGGAGAGATAACAAAAAAGTGCACCACTTTTACTTTTTCCTTTTTTTTTTTTTTTTTCTTCTTTTTTTTTTTGTGGGGAGGTTTTCGGGTTGGGTGAGACGAGTGCGGCTGATCCTCCGGCAGCGTCTCCTCATCTCCATCCTCCCTCCTCATCCTCTGATCCTCTCCTCTCCCGCCGAGCCCCGGTGCGACATGGCGAAAGAAAACGGCGAGTCCAGCGACGGCGCCTGGAAGAAGCACGTCGATGACATCAAGAGCATCTTCGACTTCAAGGAAGTCCTCGGAACGTGAGTAAAAAGGCGACGATCACAAAAGTTTGCAGGCAGGAGAGAGAGAGAGAGAGAGAGAAACAAAACCTGCCACATTGAGGCGTTTGAACGGAAACGAGAGCGCAGACTGACAGCTGTTGAATGTCGCCTTTTAAACTTCTCCTCGCTCTGATCGTCTCCAAACGCCTCGTCGGGCTCGTTTCTCATTCATAAGACGCGCTGCGTTGTGTCTCTTCATTCAGGAAATAACCATAACGAACAAACAAACAGCAGCAGCTTGTTGTTGGGGATCATCCACTTCAAGGCTGAATCCAGGGGCTTTTAGTAGCTGGCAGCCATTTGTTTAACTGTGCTCGCGTTCGCAGAGCGGCGCCTGTTTGCATACACAAACTAGCGAATGACAGCGACGTGCACGCAGCCATCTGCAGGGACTTCAGTCACTTTCTCCCCTCTTCGGGAAGGAGGGGTCGGTGGAGGCTGCAGGTCTGATGTTTGGCCCCGTGGTTTCCTGACCTCCTCACTGACTCGGGGCCCCTCAACTCTTCCTCACGTTGTCACATTCCAGTCAGGGACCAAAAAGCTTTTTTGTTGGGAATATATGTGCGCACAGAGCAACAGGAAATATGTAAGCACAGCTCTGGAAAAAAAAAAAAAAAAAAAAAAAAGATATTAAAGAGACCTCTGCAGTGAAGCCCCATTGAAAACCGCTGGCTATTCCACCAAATGTTGATTTTTGAACATGAGTGCTGCTGTTTCTCAATGATTGTGAACTTATTTGAGTTCTAAAAGCGCTCGTTATTTTTTGACCATTTCTCATTTTCTGCAGATAAATACTACAGTTTTGCTCGGAATTTCGGAGTCATGTTGTCAGTAGTTCATAGAATAAAAGAACAACATAAACCTATAACAAGTAAAATCAGAGATCATTTTGAGCGGTCTCCTAATTTTTTCCAAAGCTGTACATTCAGGGTTTTTAAAAAAACATTTTTTTTTTTTTTTTACTTGAATAGCCCTAAATAAATAAAAACAGTGCAAACCCTCAGTGGTTCCCTAATTAGCGGTAAGGTATCCACCAGCTTCAAGAAGATCAAAGTGCGACTTTATACTCTCTGAGATGTGAGCCGACACATAATAGAGGCGTCTCTGTTATAGATAGTTTACAACATCATTTACAGAAGCACAAAGAGCCGCAAAATACAGAAAATGCCAACCTGACGTCATTTTTTTTGCCACCATTTTGGCGCCCTCTTTAACACAGCGCCCGCTGTGCGCCGCGTATTGTGCGCACCCACTTTTTTTGTGCCGCTGAAAACCAAGGAACGCATCAGGGAGACAGTCGAGGAGAAGCTTACGCAGCAACTTTCAATCTATTATTTGATAAGGCAAAGGACAGATGGCGGTCGTGGCAAGACGAAAGTCAGAGGTAGCGAGAGGAAGCCGTGTGGGGGGGGGAAACATGTGGACGAAGGCAACGTCGGACCAGATTTAAACTTCTGTTGGCCTCAGTGCAAAGCGCCACGCACGCTAGACTGACGATGATGATGCTGCACATCGACCTTGACCTCACCGTCCCTAACGGAGAAAGATGGCGGTAGTGGCGGTATCATCCTGTGGGGATGCTTTTCATCGTCGGAGACTGGAAGGCAGTGCAGAGCTGACGGAGATGCAGGGAAGCAAGAAATCATTCCACTTCCTTCCTTTTGATTTTTGCTGGCGTGTTTCTCCTGGCTGGAGATATGACTCGGGGTGGGAGTCCTGACTTTAATCTGTTGGATAATCTGTGGCCGTTTTAACGATGAAGGTGATGGCAAACAGGCCGTCACCATCAAATAGTGAAAGTAGCAGGGGGAAAAGGGGAAAAAAGCTAGGAACGGTTTGATTGTTGGAATGCCAATATTTTCATTGATTATTGAGAAGTGTTTTTTTTTCTTTCAAAAATGGGATTATTGGGATTAAAATCCCAATAAAATTCCCTAGAGTCTGTGGTTGTGGTGTGACCTAAAGGGAGCACGTTCAGTGGGTGTGAGTACTTCTCCGAGCAAGACACTGTACAGCTGTAAACAGTTATGGGAACCGGGGCCCCTTTAGATCAAGGTTTTTTTTTGTTTTTTTCTCTGTCTCTCGAAGCACAGAGCAGTCAAATTCCAGAGTTTATTTTTGTCTGCAGCGAGCACAGTCTGGTTTTATCTTTTTAAAATCGGTACCCTAACAGAGACCCTACCAGAGTTCCTTAAACCAGACTGGCGATGGTTTAAGGTGCTAACACACATTTTATGTCGTTTTTCTGTGACCCATTTTGTCTCTGAAGACACATCCGTCCAGCTCAAGGCTCATGTTGGAGATTTATTGCAGAGGAAGAGGGCTCCCTATGGGAATTATCATGTTTTTTTTTTCTGTTTTCTTTTTTTCTTCTTCTTCTTTCATTCTGGCCACAAGAACTGGCGGTAAAGCATCACAGAGATGCCCAGCCCAGTGCTCACAGCCGAACCGCTTTTAATAAACGAGAAAATACACTCGTCCCTCTTAGTTTTCTGCCCCCCTTTGGCTTTTCTAAGCAACAGCGCCGCAGTTTGTTGGTTTTGTTTTTTTAAGGAGCAACAGCAGCCGCATTGCAAAATCCTCGTCCGGATGGCCGATTCACAAAGTCAGACTCCGCGCTTCAGCTGTCGGATGGAGCGGTCGGTTGGTCGCTCCTGCCTGGAGGGCTTTCATGTGTGTGAGGAGTGTGTGAGTGACGCGAGGCGAATCGCAGGCCAGGTGGAAAGAAACGCCCACTGAACACAGGTCACGTCTGCTTGTTCGTTTGCCGCGGCCCAGTTGTTCCCGGGTCTTAATCAGAGGGAGGCTTGTTGCCTCACAGCGGGGCTCGCAGCAGGACACCTGGGTTAGAAAAGTCCAGCAGGCCTGGAGCTTTGCCTGAGGATTAAAAACGGAAGAGGAAGGCCTGCAAAGGAGAAGACAGATTATCTTCTTCCTCTCCTTCCTATGCTTAGGTTGGGGAAAATATGTAGGGCAAAGCCTGGTTAGCGTTGTGCTTTTCGCTAAAGCTTGTGATGTAATTTAAAAATAAAAAAAAAAGGGTTTTTTTCTTCTGTTTTTTTTTTTCTACATGAAATTAAGATGATGGACAAACCTGACCATCATCTTCTTGAGACTGTCGTTAGCTGAGTTTCCGTTAAACTCTGCTAGAATTGCACAAATTGAAATTATGAGAATAAATTTGCTTAATTTGTTTCCGATTTTTAAAAAAAAACAACCCGGAAACACTCCGACTTGGAAAAACAAAAAAGTTACATTTTTGGATAAAAAAACAAAGTTGTGCTGGGATGAAGCGGTTTTTCAGCCATGTGTAACTGTAATGAAAGCATTTTTGTTTTCCACATCACAAGTCACATGATCAACAGCTGGATGTTACTACTGGCGAAAACCACAAAGAAGACAAGAGAGAGTAGTCTTCTTCCTGGTTTGTAGTTCCACTGGAGCGCTCTTAGTGTCACACTCTTCATCAAAAGTCGTATGTCATTTGAAAGTGTTGAATCCATTGATCTTCTGTAAAATCCCAGATTACAATAGAGCAGCCTTTGATGCCGACGTCTCCTCTGACGGTTGACGGATAATGAGCGCCATGAGTGTAATTGTTTTCATCAGTTGCCGCCATGTTTATTAGTGACTAATTGCGTGTACTTCTTCACATGTGATTTTAATTGTGTTTCTTGTCATTTAATGGAAACACCGCAATTGCATTTTTTGGACATCGGCAGACTGCACAGAAAGATTTGTGCGTATTTACTGAAAAAAAACGTGTCTTCAGTCGGAAACCTCTTCAAATTTGTTGTGATACGGACTGCTACAGGAGATCTTTCCTGCCCCCCGCCGTCACCATCTACAACAATTCTTTAATTAAATGAGCTACAACAACATTTCCTTTCCCTTTGAGATTAATAAAGTTTTTTTTGTTTGTTTTTGTTTATAATTTTCCAACCTGAAACCCTGGAGGATTGCAAAATGAGCTGCTCGTTTTGCAGAAGGGAACCCGATCCCCATCAGCAGCTGGAGGCCAGGTGCTGCTGCATGTGCGTTTTTGCGCACCGATTCAGATATTGATGTCGGTCAAACAGGAAGCCAGGGGGTGTGCCATCAATGTTTTGGCTGCTCTTCTTCTCCCACGTGTGTCTCTCTGTAGCGTTAATGAGATCTCCGCAACTGAATCGAGGCCCTGTCTTGCCATGGAGCTAATTCCGGCCCCTTAAGCTGCTGATGTTCTGAGGAGGCAAGTTAAGTAAACCGACTGCGAGCACGTTCACAGATCCCCAGTGGGCAGAGCGTTGTGACGCCACAGCTCTGGCCACAGTTGCCTCTGCACGCCAGGGATCTTAAGAGCATCGCTCCAGGTATCCATTGGGATCTGGAGGCTTTGTCTTCTGTGATTGGCTCCCCTGAGTGAAGAGAAAGTCAGGAAATAATGGAGTAAAAATTTTATTCATTAAAATAATCCCCCCCCACCCCCCTCCCCACCTCCCCACCCCCCCCAAAAAACAAAACTGTGTTAAGAACCTGTTAAGCAATGAAAATGAAAGTCCTCTTGCAGATGCATCATTTTTTATTTATTTTTTTGTCATCCACAAAGCTTTTTTTTTTTTTTTTTTTTTTTACATTGAAAACCAGAAAATTGTGTCAAGTCCTCAATTTTCAAACCAAGTATGAAGCATCCCCTGTGGGACACATGAGTGGACGGAAATGACTCTATTTCAGGTGTAAATTGAGCAGAACAGCAGAGGATGAACATGTACAATAACCAGCCCTTCAACATTTTTGTTGTTGCAAATACTAAAGTAAAGCAAAACCTTGACTATGTAATCTGAAATCATTCTGCCCTTTCAAGTGAAACATTTGCTGTGTTGTTTGTGGTTAACCCCACACCATACTTCACAGTGGAGGAAGCCCTTTTTTTCATGTAAATCTCCACATTACATCCCCATAACCTTGGAGGACATACCTGGAAAAAGACAAACCACCTTGTTCGTTTTGACACATTTTGGACTTTGCCTTAATCTTTTCACATTCGCTCAGCGCGTTGCCAAAGTTGCCTGGACTTCAGAGTGAGTTGGCACCGATCCGAGAGTGAAACGTTCTGCTCTTCTTGGGAGTTGAACACTTATGTCGTCATCTTGGAAAGCCGCTCCTGCAAAGAAATAAACAATTTCAATCAATAGATTTTCACGAGTTGGACTTTTAAACTCCTCACTGTATTTTCTGCTAACCTTATGCTGCATATTTTAGGCATCTAACTATAACCTGTATGTATTTTCATTTTTTAATGTCGGACAACCTGTTAAGGTAAATACCTGGAGCTCTTTTTGCATTGTTTGCATCTTTACAAGTCTGAACTGTTGCTGCGGTCTCCTTGTTGTTTTGTTTGGTGCTGCCCCGTAAATGGACTGATTTAAACACCATAAACTTGTCAAAGCGTCTATCAGATCTTAGCAGCTGAACAGCTAACCACCACTTTAGAGTCTCATAATCTCATTTGTTGCGAAGCTGTTTATCTTGCCTTTCTGTCAGTGCAATGAGTGGTTCTCTCTCTGGACGTGTATTTGCTCTTCTGCACACAGAAATCTGGCCTCTTCCCTCTGCGCTGCCGTTTCCTGATAAAAATGAGGAACTGGAAAAACTCCCCTTAAGAAAACCCGATTTGTTGTCTTTTTTTTTTTTAACCTGCTCTTCCAGTTATTCAGATTTTCATATTGCTTGGCAACTGCTTACTGTAGCTCAGGATTTGTGGTTGATCGGTGAAGGTTGCACACGTCAGAGCTGTGAAATCGAGGTTCACTGGAAAACGATTAAATAAAAAAAAATGCCTGACTCTAAATCTTTTGGTCCTGAAGCTTCGCTTTCTGAGACTTTGAGCTGTTATGCACTAACATGTGCTTGTCACTGCAGCTGATTTGAGTGAAGTAGCTCATCTTGATCTGTTTCCATCCAATCAACTCAACATTGTATTACAGAACACAGTGCTGTCTAATGCCTCCTACTGAAAGTTAATCCCGTCTGAAGTTCCCTTTTTTTGTTTTTGGTTTCAACAAAAGTTTATATTTATAAAAGGGTGCTAAGGGAGCTACACTGACTTTTTAAAATTTTTTTTAGATTTATATTATCCTATAATGTCATGCGCTTTTGTCCCCCTCCTCTCCATCGCCCTGCACAGCTCCTGCAGACTAGCGGCAGCAGCAACTTGTGTACGCCTAGTTTAATTTTGCATCTGCTGAGATTATCATGCAAACTACAAACAGCTGTAAACAGGCTTGCTTCCATGACTGGTGACGATTGAGCATCAGAAAGCGTAGGGGGTTCTTAAAGAGACAGAGGCCAGTTTCAAGGTATCTGATACGGCTATGACGGGAATTTGTTTTAAAGAAAACGATAAGCTAAAGGTGACGAGCGAGGAAAGAAGAAGCTGAGATAATCCACGAGCCACAGAAGGCCATTTCAGAATAGTCCAATGTTTTGCTCTTAGTCATGCCTGGGTGCCTTTAGTTGTGTGTTTTGAGTCATTGTCCTGCTGGAAGACCCATGACCTGCAACTGAGAATAATGATTTCTGACTCTAGGCAGCGCATTTCTCTCCAGAATCCCTCCATGGTCCTGAGATTTCAGAGAGGTGCCAACAGTTTTGTCCACAAGTGTAATTCAGGCTGGAAAAGTTGGCTACTTGAATTTCAAAACGTATCTATAAATTATTGTAAGATCAGCCTGGACCTGCTGATCAGCTGTCACTGCAAAGCTGCCTTTGCTAAAGATGTGCAAAAAACATTTCAAGATCTGCAAATAAAATTTTTCTCTACAATGTTAATTCAAGTGAATTTTCTGTTTTGAGTAATTAAATGCACCAAAACTCAGAACTAAATATATCATTTGGTCTATTAGCACACCAACCAACAGTATGTAGTTTGATGCCCTTTAGTGTAAATTAGATAAATGTCTTAATTTTCTGTCATATTCAAAATTACTGCAAAAACCAAACAACAAATCACCTTTTTTTCTTATTTTTCATGCCTAATAGACATGAAAAAAATATATAATAATTGATCAAAATTGGAATCAGCACCTTGCAGGAACCTGGAAGTTTTTATTGGGTACCTAAAATCCCGATCAGCTCTTACAGGCAGATCAATAATGAAAAACTTTAAAGTAATGGAACTGATCAGAAAGTAGTTTATACAGCCACTCCATGGGAAAGATGGTAGAGGTGGGTGAACACAGTCTTTTAAAAAAAACAATTCTTTTTACACTTTTTAAAATAAATCTATATATTAGATCATGTTAAGAAATACAGGTTTTGTGTGTTTTATACATGAGACCTGAGCTGTATTTGTCTGGAAATGTGTTTTCTGCCAGGGCTGAACAAGCCATAGACGTATTAAAATCAGTGATAATGGCCTCAAGGCAACTCGCCATACAGAGAAAAACTAAGATGCTTTTTCTGCCTGAAAAAGCAAACGTGGAGTTGCTGTCGAGACCTTGAACACTTTGAATACAGCAGCTAGGCAACAAAGATGTTCCCAGTCCTTTGGAAGACCACACATCTCCCGTCACTGTCCTGAGGCTACGCTGGCTGTCGGAAGGACACGCGTTTTTGTTATTTTTTCTTTTCTGGATCTTCTTGTGTTTATGGCCCTTTGTCCACACTGGAGGTGAAGCTCAAGTTGTTGAATACCTCTTCGCTGAAATAATTGACCCCGTGGAATCCAGCGAGCCGTTCTGTGGCTGCAGAAAAACTGTAAAGCGTCGTTTTTTCCTGATATTTCAGTTCAAGAGGAAGAACTTTATAGTACGTACCAGGTTTTTGCTGATTGTATTCTAAGTAATCGTCACTGCAGCGTTCACCACGCTTGCTGCATAGATCCCCTGCTGGCCTGACATCATTATCAGATTTTTGCTGAGCTCGAAAAAACAAAAACAAAAAAAGCAAAACAGATACATTTTATGTGTTGATGCACTTGTGTTGTGTAGAGCAAAATAAAAGCAGGCATTTCTATTTAAAATTGTACGGTTGTTCAGTATTTGCCCTCCTAATCACATTTAGAAATGGGTGGCACAAAACATTTCCAAATATCTGAATTTTTATTTTACGTAACATAACAATATGTGGGGAAGAGGAAGTGGATTAAGAGAAAAGTCTCATTTTTTTCTCCCTAGCTTAGCTTACAATAATGCTAGAGGTAAACCTTTACATTTTTTTAAAAAGGCCATGTTTTCACTCTGACACTTCCACATCCTGCTGACCAAAGCTGCTGCAACCGATATCTTTGACATTCTTTAAATGTTGTTAAATGTCACATGGCGGCCGCATCGGCTCGCTTACACTCACTTCTTCATAGCTGAAGTTGGAAGCCATTGATTAATTCGCTGGCTCCTACGGTTTACTGTTGCCAGGCACTGTGGCACCTGTTGCCGTGACGCAGCGCTCTGCGGTTCTGGAGGACAATCAAGCGGCACCCAAAGAGTTCTGGTGCAGACAGGAAGCCTGCAGTGACTGTGGAGAGATAACAACGCTGCTTATAGCAACACCAGGATGTAGTAGCCTGCGTTAGCAGTAGCATTTTGAGCAGGCTTCAGTGTTTAATGTATGGCAGCAGAAAGCCCAATCGACTCGGCAGTCGGTGTACACGATCTAGTTTGTTAAATAAAAAGTCTGTCACGAGGTGAAAGTCAGTCACTCTTTTAAATGGTTTAAACACCTCACGGCCATAATCAACGAAAGGTCAATGCTTCTGCTACTAATAAAATGAAATAACTTTCTTTAGGTGAATAAATGTAACAGTTTATGTAGTTGTTGGACAGATTTATTGATGATATTGGTTGATTTTGTGTCTGTGACGGATCTGGAGTAAGTCGTCTCTGACTGTTATTGTTTTGTTGGGTGGATGGTTATTCAAAAGGGAAAAAAAACAACAACCTGTCAGCACAACTAATGGATCATTCTTTTTCTTTAATTTACATATCTAAAACATACTATAGAGCAACTTAGTTACTTTTTATTTTTCCTGGTATTGCTGAAGTTTGTTCCCTGACATCCTGTAGCTGATGGCTCCTTTTAAGTGCCCAACTTTTTTCGGTAACCCAAACCACTATTCACTGAGTATGACTTTATTATTATTATTATTATTATTATTATTATTATTGTTGTTGTTGTTGTTATTTTCTTCTTCTTTTTTTTTTATTTTTATTTTTACAACTTTTGTGCTTTCAACCATATTTAAGGTCGCTGATACTTAAAACAGCTACACTGAGTCTTCTCACAGTGACAACTTCCACATCGAAGAGTGTTGTCAGCAGCTCACTGACCTACTTTTAGCATGTAGCGTGAGCTGGTTAAGCTGAAAGTCAGATGATTTGCAGCACATCTTCACTATTAGATTCTGCTGAATGACACATTTCTCATATTGGATGGTCTCTTGATAGTGACTGCAGCTCAGCACTGGTTGGATTTGTGGCTGTGATAGTTATGCCACTACTTTGACTTAGCCATCTCAGCAAAACAAAAAAAGAAACAGCACTATGACTATGTATTGGGTGAAATCAAAGGGGAAATTTACTATATTTGGTGGTGGCACCTACAAAATGGCAGCCTCCCTTATGCCAGTCTGCTCCAGGGCAGCCGTGGCTACAATGTAGTACACAGTATCAGTGTGTGAATGCGTGCACGAAAGGGCTGACTGTACTGTAACGCACGCTGCAGTCTCTGGACTTGATAAGAGTGCTGCTCATTGTTACCACAGATGGATGTTAAACAGATCCGGCAGCCTGGTAAACAGACATAGACATAACAGATCAACTATAGTCCTAATCCATTGTAATCCTAATCCAATTAGAGGATAGAAAGAAAAGTGACAAATGTTGAATAACACATATACTTCAATTACTCCATACGTCCTTCTGGCTAAAAGGCAACATACTGTGGAAATATGATCCGGGTGAATTGATTTCATGTTGGTAACCAGGAGCGGTGTGCGTTTTATTGCTATTTGGCGAACTCACGGCCAAATGCATAAAATCAGGAGGTATGCAACAGATGGTACCTTTGAATCCAACAGTGCAAAGCTAAAAAACAAGCTGCTTGAACCTCCTTCAGAGGACACTCGCTAAATGTGGTCAGACTGATCATGAGGATGCTTAGTGGACGGTTTATCGAGTTAGCCAGATATAGTTATTTTAGTGATTTGTTTTTCTTTTCTAACAATCTTAAGCCTGTGTCGTGTTTTACAACGACGTTCAGAGAAAGAACGGTGAAAGTATGAAGCGACAGCAGGAAAAGGGAGAAGTCCTGAAAACGTAGCACTGGCCTACCACCATTTTGCTATTATTATTACTGGCTTTATGAGGAGGGGAAGCAAAACCAAACAAAACACTGCATGTTTTTGAAACGGAAGCAGTGAAGAATGTGGAAAAATTGCAAGGGATTTGTGTTTGATGAGTGGAATAAATGGATGATGTAAAGTAAAATCAGTAAATGCTGGTTTTTAAAGCATCCGGAATTTAAAAAAAATATATATTATGTAAGATTAATTAACATTTGAAGTATGAGAGAGTTTGAATTCATCTGTAGCCTAACTAATTTGATGCATCACCGCCACTAATATTATGCTCATTTCTTGTCACCATAACAAAACGTCTTATAGTTATCTCTAAAACAAAAATGCTGAGAATTTGTTAGGTACCAGTAAAAGTCAAAAACCCTGATAAAGATGTGACTGCGGCAATTTTATCACAGTCTGACCCACATCCTTTCAACGAGGCGTGATCACGGGTGGTTTTCTTTTTTTTTTTTTTTTTTTAAATCAGTAGCCACAACCTAAATAAACGTTTGCGTTTGAGCGAGTACGTAGTCGTCATTTATCTGATAAAGTACTTTGAAACCTCAGACGACGAAGCCGTAAAATGTTGCCGTGAAGTTCAGAGACTGTCCGGTGGAAATGAACAAAATGAAAACACGGCTTCTTGTAAAAAAAAAAAAAAAAAAAAAAAAAAAAAGTGTTTATATCCCTAACGTGGACTTTTGCTAAGAGCGCAGCTTATGGAAGAAGATGAGAGCAAAGTTGAACTTTGCCGTCACCGTGGCAACACCAAGGCGGTGGCAACTAAGAACCTGTGAGAGGCTGCAAAAGACTCCAGACTGACTTGGGGACTTTTACTATGTTTATTTATGGCTAAAAAAAAAAGGAGAGAAAAAAATTAAATGCATAACTTTGTGGTTGTGCAATAGTTTGTGTTGATCTACCGATAAAATTACTGTAAACTGGGATTTGTAGCTGTAAACAGGCAATGTTTTAAAAACGTTCAAGCGGTATAAGTGGGATACTTTTGCAAGGTATTCTTAATCAGGGTTAGTGTGAATTCTGCCACTGATACACCAGGCAACTTAATACAGAAATAAATTTGTCGATTGGAGGGGTGAAAGGATCCTCCATTCTGGATCAGGCTGCAGGCGTCGCTGCACGGTGACTCTGACCGGGCGGCTCCCCGGCCGGCAGCTTCACCTTCATCATCAGCTCTCGACTTTTCCATCATGTTGCATAACCGCCTGCCGTGATGCATCTTACAGGAGATGATTCAGTGCAATTACTCAGCAGCAGCAGCAGCACAATACCCGCACCGGCCTCCAGCATCCAGGAGCAGAGCCTCTGTTATTCAACCCCCGAGCTCCTGCGCCGCCGTCGGCTCCTCCCCGCGTTTTCCCGCAGGCAGGCAGGCGGAGCGGTGAAAAGTTTTTTAGGCTGGGCTGGCTCTGCATCTGCAGCAACAGCCGCCGGTTTCACACGGAGCCCACTTTCGCATTAGTCAGCCGGTTTTTGGCCTGGCTGTCTGCACATTGTGTGACTGCAGACTGTCACACTCTGCTCATAGGGACATCCAGAGCTGTGAGCACAGAGCGCTGCAAAGGAGGCCTGAATTCATTTGTAATGCATAACAGGTCGAGATAAGATTGAAATCGAACGGAGATTTCTCTGATGTCTGGTGCTGAACTCGTTACGATGCACCGCAGCCACACGCATAAGTGCATTAGAGTGAATTTAATTACCAACAAACCAAAAAAATCTGTTTGGAGTTAATCAACGTTCATCAAATTAATCCTGATCAAGCGATTACTCAAATCATCGCCGACTAATTTGGAAATCGATTTATCATTAACTGGAGCATGCAAAGGCAAAATGCTGAAAGAACAACATATTCAGAGCAATAATTAAGCCAAAACTGTTCAAAAAATATATACAGTTTGCATTTTATTTATATATATATATATAATTTGTTTTCTCCCATTCATCACCTTCTGCTGTCCATTTGTTGATCAGGTAATCCAAAAATAATCAACTGATCAGCCCTGCACTGTATTGATGTCAAGCAGAAAGAGCTGAGCGTTTCACATGTTGGTATCAGAAGTATTTTTTAGCTGCAGCTACTAATGATCAGTCGTTCATTATAGGAGAGCCATGTTGTTACATTTTAGGTGATAAAATATTTAGATTCTCACTTAGAAAAGGAAATTATTTGTTTACATGCATCTTTTAATGACTAAAAACAAACAAACAAAAAATCTGCAGGACGTGCCAATTTTGTTATCCAATTAATCGACTAGTTGAAACAATCGTTACTTTTGCAACCCTACAGAGCAGCTCGCTGGATTAAATGTTTGAAAACTGTTGACTGCGGTGGAGATTCCGCAGCTTTACCATGTGCAAGTCTCTGTCACACGCTGAAGACGCTCTTTTTCTGTGACTTGTGGCTTCATAGAGTAAATGCTTTTGCAGCCTAGATTGTCAGGGTTCATGCTCTGACAAATCAAGCGAAGCAGCGGCCTTGTGTCAAAGCTGCCATTCACAGGAAGTGATGTATTCGCTTGTCAGTGTGGTGAACTGGGTGGGGGTACAAAATGTAGCTCAGCACACTTTCCCATTGAGATCACAGGCTTCCTGTGGTTTTCATCAGCGTGTCTCTTCTGCAGAGAGCAGAGAGAGAGAGAGAGAGAGAAAGAGCGAGGAGCTCTGAAAAGAAAGAAAAAAAAAAAACCCTGCTCGGCACGCAGATGGTCGAGGAAAGGCGCGCTTCTCCCAGCGTTCACACCAGCTGTGGAAATCCGTGGTGTGTGCTGCTGCTGAATGGGAACGATGCTCATTGTCCCCACGGCCAGAGCTGCAGTGGGAAGACAGCGCTCTAATAGGCTGACAAGTAGTTATTCGCCGACACCCTCCCAGCAAGCTCGGGGCCCACGCGCCGCCGAGCTCGCTCTGTTTTGTTTGCGGTGATTGCGTTCCACCTCGCCGCATGTGAAGCCGGGTGCGGTGTTGTTTGTTTGTGTGTTGGCCGCCTCTCCCTCTAGTGTGGCCGTGGGTGCGATTCCCAGCACCTGACCGTGGCACTGAATTCAGAGGCCATAGGGAGGGAAATGATTACATGCCTGGCACATCATGATGCTCTAAAGAAAATGATTCGTTAAACAAAACACCTAAAAGTGTGATTTTCTACGTTTTCTGAAAAGTTTGGTGCATTTTGTTCTTGCCCTCCTCCATCACGCTGTTGAGCCTCAGTAAGATAAACAGTTACATTCAGAGGTCACCTGATTATATGGTATAAACATCTGGATCCCCATTTAACTATTAAGATAAAATACCTCAAAGGTTTATTGAAGAACATGTGGCTGCATTCACACCAGTCCTGTTTGGTCCCTTTTAATCCAACTCCAGTTCATTTGCATAGAAAATGCGGTTCGTTTGGGCAGATATGAATGCAAAACTGAACTCTGATGTGGACCAAAAAAACGAACTCTGGGTCACCTAAAACCCTCGGTCTGGTTAAGTTGAAGTGAACTCTGGCGCAATTCATACGTGGACGCCAAGCCAAGCGGACGGGAGACCGCTCAAAAAGCAGGAAGTGAACACTAGCACAAAGCATTCTGGGTAAATACAACCTAAACAACCACGCAAGCCTAGCGCTAGCGTGAGAAATGGCTTGTGGTCTTTTACCAACAAGACAAATGCTGATTGTTTACATTTCATGAAGCAGGAAGTTGCTCAGTGTCTTCTTCAGAGGTTTTATCGTTCGTTTCCTTCTGTTGTTCTTGGTGCAGCGCCCCCACAGGGGAGGGAATGAACAGGTTTTCCAAAGGGCTTGGTTTGTTTGACACAGTGCAGAGTGAAAGCGAACCGCACCAGCTGAAAATGTAACAGATTTAGGGCAAATCAGCACCTTGGAGTCATGGACGGCTGGACAGAGAGTAACAGTCGGTCTGTTGTTAGCTCAGAGTGCTTTCTTCTCCAAGTTAAAGGACTTTTGAAGCAGAACATCAATATCTTATGATACTGCGCCATGCTGCCATCTTTCCTCAGGTAAATGCAGAGATGATGTCAAGGAAAAAGCTTGAGTCATCACTTCAGGTCTGCTGTCCTGCTGTGATGCTCACGTTCCCTCCGGGGTTGCTTTTAGCAGCGAACAGGGGTCTGTGTCGGTACTGTTTGAATATGAAAAAATACTAAAAAATAATCAGTTGCGCATAATTATGTTGCACAAGACTGGAACTGGGATTATTTGATACATTTATCCATTAAGTTTTTTCATTTATAGCATCATGGTGATTATTCATACCGGTCTTTGCCGTTTTTAAGGGACTTTTGCTACCAGCTCTGTTTTTTTTTTCTTTCTTTAAGCTCAACAAGTTTCTGTCGGTCAGACCTGGTCCTCTGAAAAGCCGAAGCAAACGTCAGCTGTCAGTGGTGTAAACGCAGCTGCTGATGAAACTGCTTCTGCTTTCATATCTGAAGAGCCTTTAAAACAACTCAGAGATCCAAAGTGATGTGCAAAGGACTTGATTCAAACTTTTTTCTTTGACTCACCTCGATCGTCCAATCGTTGCCATAGATTCATGTCGTTTTGTAAGTAAAATGATTTATTATCAGGACAAAAACAAAAGTTATGTCATGATAATGGAATATTTTTCACTCTGTTTTGAGGTGAGTAAATCAACGTGTTTTAGGATAGCTCAGCCTCTAAAAGGCTTTCTGGGTCTGACAATCCAGATGCATTATGATGATGCATTTAAATGCACTATGTAATCAACATAATCTATACCAAAGTGGCTGTACAAGGTTTGTCTCACTTTGTTTTAAAGGGACTCTAAAAAAACAAAGAAGAAAATCTCTGGTGTTTGCATCCTAATCACTTTGTGAGTTTAAAATCAAAAGATTTTTCTTTATCTTTGCTTTCATCAGTGAGTTAGCCAGAGATCAAAACCACCATATTTCCCTCTCTATGCTGTACTCTGATTGATATCCTGAAGGCCATATGCTGAAAAATATTTCCCCCTCTACTCATTAAATGCATCAAAACTTAACATTTCTTCCATTTCTTTTTTTTTTTTATCTAGAAACTCATCAACCAAGATCATTAGTCATTTTAGTGTACAGCAGGAAAGTCCTGGAAAAAAAAGCATGAAAACATCAGAATTGGCTTAAAACATTTTTATGGGAAACAATTATCATATTTTCTTGTAAAAACAATAATAGTAATAAAAACCCAGGCTCCAGTTAATTGCAGATAACTGCAGCATTTTAGGTCACGTCAGCTTCAGTCCCGGTGAATAAGACTAAAAGAGCTGCAGCTTTCCAGCTCCACTCAGGACTCTGACATGAAGCCAACCTCAACATATGCGGAGGGAAGAGAGCGCGTGTCACGAGGAGGGAAGAAGTAACCACCGTGTCTGCTTGGCGAGACTTATTATCTCTGTCGTATCATAGCAACAGATAGATTGCTTGAGCAAATAATTCCCTAATTCTGTATTTGCTTTGTTTTTAAACACGCTCGTGCGTGGA
Source organism: Poeciliopsis paucimaculata (assembly GCA_903067055.1). Lineage (NCBI taxonomy): Eukaryota > Metazoa > Chordata > Actinopteri > Cyprinodontiformes > Poeciliidae > Poeciliopsis > Poeciliopsis paucimaculata. The sequence goes on from CAEGAD010011362.1 coordinate 26,507, forward strand.
GGCAGATGGTAGAAGAAGATGAGCTATCTGCCCTGCTAAATGGCAGATTTTATTTTATTTTTTTTCTTTATTTTTTTAGAAAAGGTGGGGGTTAAAAGTGTTTGCCAGGTGTTTGGCCGCGCGGCGGGTGGTTGACCACAGCCACGGACTTTCCCGGGTCTCAGTAAATATTCACAATATGCTGTTTGTGTACTCTGGGCCCGTCTGCCTCTGAGTGCCCGCTGTCCGCTCACTGGCGATGTGTCAATATTGTCTGAGCCCATATATGGCCGAACTGACCACACACACTCTCTCTCTCTTTCTTTTTTATTTTTTGTCTGTGTCCTGCAGCGGTGCGTTTTCTGAGGTGGTGATGGCTCGCGAGAGAGCCACAGGAAAGATGGTGGCCATCAAGTGCATCCCCAAGAAGGCCCTCAAGGGCAAGGAGACGAGCATCGAGAATGAGATCGCCGTGCTCAGGAAGTACGCCCTGCCGAGTGACCGAGCTGTTCTCTGGGGCAAAGCTCCAGGAAAGGGCCGCCCACCTTGTTTTTATCCTCGGGCCAATCTCTGATTCTCTTGCTCTCTTTTCTCTGGCCGCTTATTTAGTCTCTGTTTATGTAGCCGTCAGCGACCAGCTTAAGTGGCTGTCCTGTCTAGTCCCAGCTATTGACACGTACACACACATACACACGCGCACACACACCCCCACACACACACCCACACACCCACCCACCTGGCCAGGTGGCTTTGGTAAGATTGCACTGACACCAGGTGACACATCCTCCCCCAGGGGCTGATGTATCAATACTCAGAGCAGCTCAGTTATCAGTCATTTTAAAAGAGAGCATTGCTTTGCTTGGCTGTAGTTGCTTGGTTACAGCTGCATTTTCCTGTCTCTTTCTATTCCTCTCTCTCTCTTTGTCTCTCTCTCTTTTTCTTTGTCTTTCTCTTGGTTTGTGACTCTTTACGCTCTCTTCTCATCTGACAGTCCTCAAACTGCAACCTCATTTTCATTCCAGACTTGGAAAGCAGAGAAGTTGTGAAGGTTGTTTGGTCCTTTGAGGCTTTCTCCTCCTCCTCCTCCTCCAGCTCCACCTCACTCTTTTTAATCGCTCACCCTTTTTGAAGACCTTTTGTCAACTTTATTTCACACTGCCGGCCACATGCGCTCAGTGCTTTTATTTTTTGTTTATCCTGAGGTTTTATAGTTTAACATGTAGGCATTCATTCCCCTCGGGGGTTTGCACAAACGTTGCCATGATTTCATGTGGTAGACCAACACAAAGTCGTGCGTAAGTGTGAAGTGGAAGGAAATGGTTCTTTTCTTTCAAAAGATGCAGTGTATTTCAGTTTAGCTCCCTTTATTCTTACACCTTGAAAAAAGTCCAACGTAACTTTCTTTGGATTTCACATAGGCTGTGGTGCATCAGTTATTTTTTTGTTTGTTTGTTGCTTTTTTGTTTTGCCCAGATGGGACTGATATCCGACTATTTTTCTGCATTCTGAACGGCCCAACTGGGATCTTTTCCCAAATTTGATTTGAGCCTCTTTCTTATACAAAATCAATAAATCAATACAAAAATCGATTGTTTTCAAGGCGCCCACAATCTGAACGATCACGTTGCATTTAATCCGCTTTTTACATCATTAAGGTGAGACATGCGTCACAATTTTGCACCACAAGAAGCCAAATCGGACTCAAACAAAGGGTAATTTAAAAAAAAAATAAAATAAAATTGTGATTATGAAATTATAAAAGATGTAGCATCAAGCACTTCTGGCTCTGACTGCACATCCAAACAGACTTCTCTACAGAAATTGCAGTCAGTGCGCCACAACATGCAGTTTCTATTAGATGCTCTTTCTTTTTATTAGCTTCCTTTATCTTGGATAAAGTTTAAAACAGACAGCGGCGTCCACCGTTACTGCGTCACTAAACAACGCACCGTGAGACGTCTACGTTCTTATTCTGCCCAGGCCGGTCTCATTAGGGTTGTAAACCCACAGCAAAAGCGAGTGTTTTATTTTATTTTTTTAATCACAGACAAAGAAGCTATCCAAAAAAAAAAACAGCTACTCTTCAGATTAGCAGTAGCATTGATTTCCAGGAGGAAAACGGCACCAAGAATTGCAATAGAAGGGTTTAAATAAAATGGTCCAGTCAAAGTTCAGATCAAAGACCTAATCAAAAAGTCTTGAAAGTTGCTGTCTATTTTCGTCTACATTGACTCTGACTGAGCCAGAGGTATTTTACACATAAGAATACAGCATTTCAGTCTGTAGGTGTGCAAAGCTGCAGAAGGCAGACGGTACTCCTGAAGATCTTAAAATCTAATAATTGAAGCAGAACGTGGTTTAGTAAGCTCTATTTCTGGCACATACTGAATTAAATTACACTGCATATTCCTACTTTATTTTATCCTACTTGAAATAAAAATGTAAATCAATGTGTCATTTTCCTTCTGCTTCACGTTACGCACAGTTGGCATTTCACATAATAAAACTCGCAGCACGTTGTGGTCGTGGTGTGACAAAAGGCAGATAAGTTCAGCCCTTTTTGCAGCGCACCGTATTTGACAAACGCACATTTCTTCCAACAAAGAAGCGTAACAGAAACAAAAGACAGATCTGCTTTCTGTCGGCCGGGTGTCATTTTAAGAGGCGGCTGAAGGAGGTTTCAGCTGTTGCTAAGCAAATTTTCTCTTCTCCCCTCATCCAGGATCAAACATGAGAACATTGTGGCTCTGGAGGACATCTATGAAAGCTCCAATCACCTGTACCTCATAATGCAGCTGTAAGTACATCAGCCCACCATGCTGTTAGTTTGGGTCAGCTCTCGGCCTCCCATTTGGCCCGTCATTTGGATAATGTGCTGCATGCTGAGCCTGAGTGAGTGTCTGCGGTGCCCTTGAGGCATCTTTGCTTAAGTGAATGCAGCAATGTGTAGAAAAAAAAAAAAAAGGTGCAAGTTCTTACTTCAGCTATGCTTCTTAATAAAGACGTAGGCTCTCTTGGTTGGAGTCAGGTGATGATATCGATGCTACTGTCTTTTCTGAGTGAATGTGAAGCTGAATCAGGAGTCATTCTGTCTTAATATCTGAACAAACTGCAGCTATTTTACAGCTAAGGCAACAAATGCTGATGGAAAACTTGATGCTTCATGATTCCACCTTTACTGTCATTGACAGAGACTTGGAGATGCTCAGTTCTAGAAAATCTCCATAAAACCAAAACTTATCTTCACATTTCATCTTTTATAGATTACACATGTAAGATGCTGTAGTTAATGCAAGATTAAGCTTCAAGAATCGCTGGTTAGTTGGAGCACGATTCAGTCGGTCTCTCACATAGATGTGAAGCAATATCTTAACTTCTTTAAAATAATCCTTCAGCACATTGAGGTTCGTTCATTTAAGTTCCCATCATGTCCTTGAAGTCGAGGTCTGAACTTTGACTGGGCCATTACATCATCATAGTTCTCGTTTTTTTTTTTTTTTTGTTCTGTTGTCGATGGGCTGCTGGTGTTGACATCAACATCCTGTTGAAGATACGGTTTTGGCAAAGCTTTAGCTGTCTGACAGATAACCTGATATTTTATTCTAGAACATTTTCACATGCAGATGGTGACTTAATGACAGGAAATTACTCACAACCTGAGTCTGAAAAGTAAGCCCAAATCATCCTCCTGCCCCCTCCACCGCTTGGTCCACAGCTGCCGTGAGGTGTTTGTGCAGACGGGCTGAGTTTGAGTTTGAAGTGTTTCCAGTTTGGTCTGATCCATCCGACAGACATGGTTCATCCAGGTAAATTCAGCTCGAACTTTAGCAAATCTCACACTTAGCAAGTTGTGCTGCCGTTTGCCTTTTCTCTGGCGACGCTTCCAAATAAAACATACTTGTTAAGCTGTTAGCCATGGCTTTGACATTTAACATGCTAACTGAGACCTGAGATTAACCTTTTGGGTATTTTGAAATTTTTCTAAGCATTGTATGATCTGATCTGGTGGGAACTCTTAGGAAATTTGGAAAAGGTATTAAATATTATTAAATTATGATTCACCTTTAGTTTGAAAGTGCAAACTTAACTAAGGTTTTATTAACACAACTTTGGGCCCTCTCTAATTTTGATAGACTAGTAGAGACGTTGTGTTATGATAAAGAAACACTGACATTGTTATTGCAATTAAATATTGTCCTGCAACTGTACAGCCCAAGTAAGGATATGAAAGTTATATTCATGTTATTTCTTTACAAAATGGCAACTAATCAGGCATCATTTAAGTGTTAAATTTTTAACCGCAGATTATTTAGTTCTGGTTACTGTAATATTACATTATTAGTCACTTTTATGGCACAAGTTTTACCAAATATATTGTAAACTTTAACTCATCTCCCTGAGGTGAATGAAACTCTTACCATCATTTTCTTTTACTGTGTAAAATGCACATCTTCATGATTTTTAAACCCCTCCTCCCACATTTGTTTTTTACAGCGTTTATGACTAACCCGCCTGTAGTTTAGTCAGCGACTCGCTGCCCTCCCTTTGTCTCTGAAAGCTGCTCGATGTTGCCTTTCCCTCATTCTTAAATAAACATTGATTGCCAGTCATCTGTGAAAGCAGAGACATACTCACACTTGGTGCTAAACTTAATGAGTCACTTGTTATGCCTTTGCCTCGTCTAACTGCAGACTGAAGGAGTTCAGAACGGCTGCCTCATCAAGCCCAAACGCTGCAGAGACGCATAATGTTATTGTGTATTATAATGTTGGCGTGTCGAAACTATGGGGAACGTTTATATGAATGATATAATTGGGTAACCATTTTTGTCCTTTCAAAAAACACTTAAAATAGAGAGGAAAAATTTGAATTTTGGCCCATTCCTCCTGACAGAACTAATGTAACTCCATGTTGGCTTCTATAAAATAGTGAGTTTGATTTACTTTGGTAACTAATTTAGCAGCATGATTGGAGTCATTGTCCCTTTAATGAACAAATTTGTGCCCAAACTTTAATTTTCAGTTTGATATCTTGAGACATTGCTTCAATGTTTCCACATAAAGTTATTTTTTCACGGTTTTGTCCGTTTTGTAAACTCCAGCAGTTTCTCCTGCACCATAATACGGCCCCCACCGTACTTTTAGCTTCACCAGACCACAAGACGAATCCCCAACAATTAAGGTCTATCATCCTGAGTGCATTTGAAAACTATAAGCTGATTTTTTTTAAGTTGCATTTGGAGCTCGGCTTCTTCCTCTCTTTCAGTTCATTTTGCTACTTGGATCATTTAATGATTATTTTTGCCCGTTTCTGTCAGCGTCTTTACAAGGCCTTCTGCTTCTGGAAGTGTTTTTGAGTTGTCGCCTTAAAATATATTCACAGATGTGCCTCTAATCATCTCAACTTTGTGAGTAAGTAACAAAAATAAACAAATAAGAATTAAAAAAAAACCTTTTTCATTATTCTGGTATTTAGCTAATAGAAATAATTTTGTTAATCCTAACTCACCTAAAGATGAAAGGTTTGGTTTGATTTAATGTCAGACAGTGAGGGGGTTACGTCCCAGACAATTCGTCCCTGGTGCTGTTGTCACGTCAAAAACAAACCTCAGCTCATCTATGACCAATAAAAATATTGTAACGAGTAAAAAGACAACCATGTTTAAATTTCACTATCTGTCTGTGCTTACCAAGAAAACTGTCTAAAAAAGATTTTGAGTAGAATTTCCTCTCCAGATAGCAGTAAGAAGCAGAACATCTTCAGCTTTTAAAGTGCCTCTAAAACACAGTGTTACAGTGTTTTATTGTTAACGGCAATAAAAGAGTCAGATCTGATCTTCGTGTTATCTGGCCAGCCTACATCTGGCTGGCCAGATAACACGAGTTAGAGACCCCAAAGGATATTAATGGGACAGGTGTCCAACAAGCTTATGACGTCCATAATTCTTTATGGAAATGAGAGAAGAGAAAAACAAACATCATGCAAAACATTGCTGCTACGATTTTACCTGAACGTTGCTCAATGACTCTAATAATCGCTATCGAAATAAGAGAATCTGCATATATTTTGCTGCTATTTTTATCTGCAAAGAGGATAGAAAATTAAAAATGTGAACTCTAAGGAGTTTTGAACTTGAACAGTGTTGTTACAGAAGACATCAACAAAACTGAATAAAAAGTTGTTTTCAAAACAAACTTATGAAAATGGGATGATATATAAATTACATTGGTGGTCTCGGTACAAATATGTATACTTGTTTAAATATGGAGGCATTTTGTACATGTACATCATGTCATTTATGTTGATTTTTCAAGTAGGTGGATCGACGGTACAAATGTCCAAATTGAAAACATTTTAAAAACAAGAGATTGATCCACCTGTTTGAATTCATTGTAGGTTTTCTCAACTTGAACTGTGATCAAGCTTATTCATATAGACTAAAACATATAAATACACCACCACATACATTTAAAATTTTAAATGTTAAATGTATGTGGCGGTGTATTTATATGTTTTAGTCTACATTAAATTTAACCCTATTAAATTTTTGGTCTCATTATGAGGTTTTTAAATTTTAAAACCTCGTAAGCAGGTAGTGTCGCCATCAAAAAGGTTTATCTGACCGCTTTTCATTGCAGAAAGGTGGATTAAAACCAGCAGGTTTTCTGAGGCACACTCTGCTTTTATTAATTATGAAGAGGCCAGAAATATTCAACAAGCATAATGCCAGATTTCTTTATCTATCACAAAACCAGCTTTGTTCATTTCTGTTGTTTCTATTGTCATATTGGACCTGTTTTAGAGGTCCGGTTAACTCAGGTGAATCGGTCATGATGTTTAGCAGTAACTCGGAAACACTGACGCCTTTATCAGACCCTCCAGGATGTTGAAATGTTGTTGTTTTTTTTGGTTTGTTTGTTTTGTGATTGTTGCAGCCTAAAACTACAGATTTTCTGGCAGCTTTTCCGAAAAGCTGTTGTTAAGATTTACTTTTGCCATAACATTGTTTCACAAAAAGTTGAAATTGCTTTGTTTTCCTTTCCCTTTTTCTCATCAAGCTGTAATCAGTCCTTACCTGACCTCTGCTGGCCTCTGGCCTAATGTCTCCTCTCTCACTCTTTGCTCTTCCTCTCGTGACAACAAAGATTTCTTTTAAAGATGTGGAAAGCAACAGTGAGCACAACCTTAGTACAGAAACAAAGAAAAATTGTTTTTATTCCTGGCATAAACTAGCAAGCGATGGATGTAACATATTGAACAATAACATTAGTATTCTGGTTTACAAGCTAAATGTGATATGCTAGTATGGATTAACTCAGTGGTTCCCAAAGTGTGGGGCGCGCCCCCTGAGAGGGAACGGTTTGGATGAATAAAAAAAAAGAAGAAAAAAACCAGTTGCACAAAAGTGTTTCACTGCAAAGATGGTTTATAGTGTGTTTTTCTTTTTGCAACCTGAAGTGCAAAATAAACTTCAGAGGAGTTTGAAAACAAAATATGTTTATAGGTTTATGTCTGGTTGAATGATGCGTCTGCCCAGTTGATTTTTTTTTTTTTAGGGCGATTTTATTGTAATCCATAGGGGATCCCAGAAAATCTTTGGGAACTAAACTAAAGCCCACTAGATCTTTTTCATGCTATTTGTTAATTTTTTCTGTCATTTCTTGTGTTGCTTTTTGCGCCAACAGGGTTTCTGGTGGCGAGCTGTTTGACCGGATCGTAGAAAAGGGCTTCTACACAGAGATGGATGCCAGTCGGCTAATTCGTCAGGTTCTGGATGCCGTCAACTATCTTCATTCCATGGGCATAGTGCACAGAGACCTGAAGGTACGGCAGTATTTCACATTTGGCGTGTAGGCGTCTTTTTTCTGCCCCAGACGGGGGGAGTCCCTGGCATTGAAACCTGCGTGGGTTTCTGTCACACGTTGCGGCGATCACCCGTTGAGGTTAAATGTCAGGGGATTTTTCTTCTCAGTAAACTGTGGGAAGGGCCTTGACTGAGCCGTGAAAGCTCTTTAAACGACAAATCCATCTGACTTCTTAGCCTGGATGGATTGAGACGAGGGAAAGCAACATGCTGCTTCCTGTTTGTGTTTTCAGCCCGAGAACCTGCTCTACTTTAGTCCTCACGACGATTCAAAGATCATGATCAGTGACTTTGGCCTGTCCAAGATGGAGGGCACAGGTGGCGTCATGGCCACAGCCTGCGGGACGCCAGGATATGTCGGTAAGGTTGCGCTCCCAGCTGTGGCTTTGGGAAAAAGTGCAAGCTGATCTTTGTAAATACTCATACCTCATTTTATGTTTACTAGACTGCAGCTATAAAACTCAGTTTGTTTCATTTGGAGTTTTTGTGATCGACCAAATTTATTTACAAATGAGAAAAGTGAAAAGTTTAGTATGCAGATGTAGTTGGCCCCCATTTTCCTTAAACATTCTTCAATAAAATCCAGATTAACCAGTTTCACTCAGAAACCCAAATATTTTTCTCCAGCTACCAGGCTCCTCTGCACAGATGAAAGTATTTCTGATCAATAAAACTTTTCATGGTTTCAGCTCCTGAGGTTCTGGCGCAGAAGCCGTACAGTAAAGCAGTGGACTGCTGGTCCATTGGGGTCATCGCTTATATTCTGTGAGTACTTGTCATTACCTAACATTTAACATTTGAACATTTTTTTCCTTTGCTTTATGAATGAACAAGTGCTCAGAACAGAAACCAGCAGGGAGCTTAAACCTCGTTCACACTTTGATACTGTGAACCGGGATTAGGTCAATGTAAATCCTTTTAGATTCGGGTTGAAGACTCTAACATAAGCATCGTAACAAACCTTCACGCCCACCGTTGTGTAATCTTTCGAACTTGATCTTCCTCCCAGGCTTTGCGGCTACCCTCCGTACTATGATGAGAACGATTCGAAGCTTTTCGAGCAGATTCTGAAGGCAGATTACGAGTTTGACGCACCGTATTGGGACGACATCTCCGACTCTGGTAAGCTGAAACTTTGCGTGTGTGTGTGTGTGTGTTCTCCCACTGCGTTTGACATAAAGGATAAATCCAGGCCCCCGGAGATTCTGCCGTTACATAACTCTGCCGGAGCTAACAACCTTGTGCTTAAAGCCGCATAACAAGGCAAAAAGTAAAGTAATGAGGGGACACAGTTCAGCAGCTGCCATGGCAACTTAATGCTGCAATATGTCTGTATCCCACGTTTGGTTTCAAAACATAACAAGCAAGCTATTTTAAAGTGGACACGAGTCAGTAGCTGCATTTGGCTCAGCTTAGGGGGCGCCAGTTTTACAGTTTGTCAAGTTTCAGCGTTTTTAGACGTGCATGCCACCTGCATCTGGAAAGCAATATCCCACAGCAGCAAACGTGGGACTCCTGTTTCACCTAAAATAGCGTCATATTTAAATCTTCTTCTGGCTTAGTGGAAAACAAAGAACCACAGCCAGAAAAGTGACAGGAGGTCTTCTGAGTGGAGTCAGAAATTTCATAAACAAAGTGTAAATCATTGACTTTCACAGCGGTGTGTCAAAGAGAAATAACTTCTTTGCATAACCCTCTTATCTTTTAGCCGTGTAATGGAGCACACTGCCAAGTCTGCATGTTATTGATTGCCAGCTCCAGCTAAAATTGGAATTGAGATGTCATTACAGCGTTTTGTTTTCTTTCTTTTACATTTTTTTACATGGCAAATTGGCCAGGATTAGAACTAAACGTGTTAGAAACAAACTTTTTAAATGCTTCCTATTTAAAATGTTTGTGTTTGTGTTTTGTTTGTTTTTTTCTTTAAACTTTCCTTTCAAATTCTTGTCCAAATATGTTCCAACTTCAGAAGATGAATACTGAAGTCTGAGGTATATTTAATTTACTTATATATTTAATTTGAATTTTACCCAACTTCCACTTTGCTTGGTTCTGACCTCCATTTTGTTCAGTTGCGTCGTAACAAAGAAGAGGTCATGACCTCTGATCAAACCAATACAGCTAAACGGATACAGTTCACAGTCATGTGACAGGATTTCACTTTATGTCCTTGGTGTCAAACAAATTGATCCTTTTGTTGATACAAAATGACCGGAAAAAGTTAGGAAAGATACAATCTGCCAGATGAACTGTTATTCCTCTGAGTTTGTTATTGTACCACTTTTTCATCAAATTACACAAAATCTTGTTAGAGAGGTTTGTCTTTACTAAATTTGGATTTGCTACCAATGCTTCCTGTTTGCCAGATTTAATACCTTTATTTCAAATGACATTTTATTTTTATCTTTTTTGTAACAAAAAAAAAAACAGTCTGGAGATTTTAGTCATAGTTGGTCACCAAATCCCGAAATTACATCAATTGTGAAAATGTGGCTGGTGATTCAGACAAAGCATAAAAGTCTAATGCTCAGATGGGCAGACACACATGAACTTTATTCAAAAGATTCAGAAAATCGCCTCCAGACGTTAAGAGAGGGGGGAAAAAAGTAGACAAATGTAGTTTCCTGCCAACTTTAGCTTAACCGCAGACGTCAGCATTTTGTGAATTGGGCTTCTGTCGCACATTGAAATAATTTATGTGATGCAAATTTTATCTGTGCAGTACTTCCTGAATCCTCTTCAGATTCATCTGGTCCTGGGAGTGAAGGAGTCATAGTAACCACTTCCTCTAGTGACTCATAGTTTGAGCCGTTCTCTGGCTGGAATCAGCTCAATGGATTGAGATTAAAAATATGAGGAAACAAAATCTGCAACATTTTCCCGACTGACCTCAAAACTGTTTTGTGACACGTGTTTTTTGTGCATGTTAGACGTCATTCGCAGACATTTATATCAAAAGCTCTGGTTATTTTTAGTGTTTTCAATCAATAATCAGTTTTTTAAAAAAGCATACATATAAACCTTACCAACACACTCGACAGATAGCATGTTTTTCTTCATTAAAACAAAGAAAAATAGAGATGCATCAGTAAGGCTTTTACAAGCAAATGCATATTCTCATTTGTTTATTTGTAAGATCTGTTTTATGTTTTGCCAATATACAAGACAATGAAAAAAAAAAAAGAAAAAAGAAAAGATTAGAGCGCATTCAAATTACGAGTGTAAAGTGTAACTGTAGGAAATTGCGTTGTGGGTTCCTAAATAGAGGTTGTAGATTTCAGATGATGATGCATTAATGCACAGTTCCTTACTTTCTTCTAACTTTTAACGAAACTCAGATCAAGGTGTGTCAAAGAACATAATGTATGTTGATCCATTGATCCATTTAAAAAATAAGGGTGACTTTAAAGTTTCAAGGCATTTAATTTAGAGGAAGAAAAAAATTATTTGCTTAGTTAAAACCAAGCAAGAGAAACTGGCTTGTTAAAACCCTTCTAGTTTTTTCCACCAATCTCTTTTGTTCTTGTCAGCAACTGCGAATAGTGATGCTTAATGTGAGACATCAGATGAAAACACAAAACCTCCAGTGCCAGAAAGTGAAGAACATGCCCTCAGCTGGATGTGCATTTGACTTTTCTTCTTCTCCTCTTCACAGCCAAAGACTTCATCAGCTGCTTAATGGAGAAGGATCCTGAGAAGAGATTCACATGTGACCAGGCTCTTGAGCACCCCTGGTGAGGAACCACACACACACACACACCTCGTTTCATAGCGGTGTGACGCAGATTGCCAGGCTTACGCATGTGTCATGGAGAGCTTGTCCTCCCACAGTCATCTGTCAGCACGGCTCCAAGCAGCGGGCCCACCTCTGCCGGGCAGCGCCAGCATCTCGGGGAGAAATCGTCTGAATAAATCCCCGCCAATTAGTTGCTTGTATCCTCAAGGATCCTTGAAGTCTTAATGAACAACTGGGATGTATTCCCAGGTCTGAGTCAGTCCTTGCGAGGCCGAGACGGCGCGGGCTGACGTATCCCGCCGAGGGGGCCAGCAAATCTGTTAGGGAATAATGGGCATTTTTGTGGGTCGTGGGTAAGTGGTCGTTCTGATGCGACCGACGGGAACAGATGCCGTAATGGAGAGAAACGGCTTTCGTCGACAGGGTTTTGTAAAGAGATGTGATGATGAATGTGAGAGGGAATCCTGCGGAAACATTAGCCCATCACTCAAAAAGTGCTGCAGCTGGATGGAAATAAACGCAGGGATTGAATATGAAAACAGCATGGGGATCATTCTGCTGGCAGGACGGTGTGGTGTGTGTACGAATGTTTCCACTGATTGTATGTGTGTGTGTATTTTCTTTTCTTTTTCTACAGGATTGCTGGAGACACTGCTCTGTGCAAGAACATACATGAATCTGTCAGTCGACAAATGCGCAAAAACTTCGCCAAAAGCAAATGGAGGGTATGTGAAACTTTAAATCTTATTTACCAAAGAAAAAAAAACAAACCGCAATGTTTTTATTTCTTCTTGCTGGGTAATTTCTGTTTTGCACCTTCTCCACTTAGCAAGCGTTCAACGCGACAGCTGTGATCCGCCACATGAGGCGTCTGCAGCTCGGCACCAGCTTCGGAAGCAGCATCCAAAGCGCCAAGCCTGTGGCGAGTTCTCAGAGCCGAGCGCCGGCCAAGAGCCAGTCTGTGGACTGCGCGCCGCTCTCTCTGAAGGACTGTAAGTGACTCTGCGGATGCCAGCTGTGATCAAAACAGACGTGTTTAACTTCCAGCTTGGAGTTTAGCCAAACGCTTCTGCTACCATTGGGTTTCATATATCATCTCTTAAAAAAATAGAAAATGAAAAAAAGAAGAAGCCTTTTTGCAGCGCTGGTGATTTGAGACATACAACATCTTCCAAAAGTATTTACATCCCTTAAACTTTTTACACATTGCAACACACAAACCTAAATGTATTTTGATAGGATTTTGTGGGTTAGAGGAACACAAAGTGGCTCATACATTGTGAAGTTGGGTTTCCACTTCACAAAATCTTCGCAATAAAAAATTGGAAAAGCACGGTGCACCTGCTTTACTGATGCGCCTGAATTAAATCCAGTTGGACCAAAGGAAAATATCATCTGACTGCCTCTGATTTAATGTCAGTGTGAGTAAAGCTGTTTACACAAGATTTGTTAAAGTGAGACACAGGACTGCGTTGCAAAAAGTGTTTGCGTTTTTTTAGATCAAGTGTTTTTGATCTAGTTTCTAGTGCAAATCCCCTGGTACACTTGGAATAAGAAAACTAACTTACAAGTAACTTTTTGTAAAGAAATCCGAGCTTGTTGTAAATCAATAACTTTTTCATCCCTATATTGATGAAAAAGTTCTAGTTCCATTCGTCAATATTAAGGAATAATTGACTTGAAGCAAGCTCCAATATCTTGCTGAAAAGTTTGAAATACATCATGGAACTAAACTAACCAGCAACTCATTATTACATAAAATAGTGCAGCATATTTCTGTTTCTAATTCAAGCGATGTCTCCCGCAGGTCCCCCTATCGCCCCTCTTCCATCCGTCGTCAAAGTGCACAACCAGGACTCTGACCTCCCTGTGGAGGAGCCCCAGGTGGTGGCCGAACCCGCTCGGCCGCGCCCCTCCACCGTCACGGTCATCCACACTGGGACTAAATGACGCCATGTTCCACGGGAGGTGAGCTGGGAGACCACTGAGCTTTGAGACCGCGGTTGAGGGGGTCTCACAATGCGACACGGTTGCCCAGTTTTTTTCCATCCCGCCGCCTCCCGCCTGCTAACGCCAAACCCTGAGGGAGGAAATTTAAGGAGCCCTGGCTCGGCCTCGTTTCGCACGGCGCTGCTTCTCCTTTACTTCACACAGACATGGAAGTTCAGATGAAGGGGAGGGGCAGAAGGGAAGACTCACCTGAAGCTGCTGCTGCTTCTGTGGAGACGACGGTTTGTCTGGCAGGCGAACAAACAAGCGACTGCTGAGGGAGCAACGGGACTAAAGGGAACTCTCTGCTGGAGCTTGACTGTGAAAAGTCGTTCCGCTGTATGCCTTGTTTATCCTGCCTGGAACCATTCTGTAGAGTCATGTCATGCAGGTGAAACGTATAAGCTTCAAGCTGTGGTTAATACTCGTGCCATCATCTGCACTCTGAACCTGCTGTTGTTCAGGCAGCTCCCGTCCAATCCGCTGTGGTGTTTTGCTGCGACGGCTCATAACTTCCAACAGTGTGGCAGTCAGTGTTGTGTCTGTGCTTTATTTTATTTTATTTTTTCAAAGTTCGGTTAACAATCAAAGCAGGACAATCCGCATCGGTCATGGCTGTGATTCTAGAGAGAGAGCGAGACTGCAAACGATTGATTATCAATTGGGAATATTTATTTTCCTATATTACATATAATGACTTTTTGTAAGAATATGATTTGCTGAGACGTGTAAATGTTTATTAAAACTGGACTTGCAGTTATTGCCACATAAATATAGTATCTGATAGATGTGACTTTGTAATTGCTGTTTTATTTAACGAGTTTCGATGTGACTGTAAAGTCCTCCTTCATCCACAGGAGGGCGCTTTATGAGTTCTCAGGGATCTGCAGGGATGTGTGCTTGAATCTAACCAAACGCCTCTGTGTGATCAATCACAACTGACTCATGCGACTCACTGAAAGAAAGAAATAAAAACAAAGAAAAACACCTAAATACAGCTTTTTATCCCCATGTGCCACAGGGATAGATGTTTACTTCCTGACACTATGTTTCTTCTCGGTAAACCTTGAACGTGACGGGATGTGGAGAACAACCAGTAATGTGACGGTGTTCTGCTTCGTTTTGCTCCCATCGCAGTGGTGCAGTTGAGGTGTCATGCTCCGCTTCCGCTCCTGAAGTGGCTGCTCCGAGAACAGCTCGACTCTGTGTTGAATCACTGTGCTTTTCATACCAGCCTGTTGAATTTAGCTGAAAGACTCTGTCCTCATCCCCTCCCCTCCTGCTCTGTAAAAACTGCCTCTGACAGAGAAGAGAAAGGGGTCCGTCTCTGTATTTTCTTTGTGCTTTCTCTACTTAACTTTAATCACTCCAGATGAATGTGGAATTTTAAAAAAAAAGGAAAAAAAGCAGTCTAGAAAAGTAACAAGTGCATGGCCAGTGTATAAGGTTTTGCCACCCTTTAATAACAAAAGATGTGGTTAATATCAAAGATTGTGGAAGTATACTTACTTACTGTAAATACAAAAACTACAACATTCACCGGTCTTGCGTGTTTTATGTTAGTAAATTATCATGAGAAGAAAACTGGGGGTACACTGATTCATCGGTGCCGATTTTTGTAATTTTGGGAGATCGGTGATCGGCTGATTTTTACATGTGAAGCCGATCTCATCCACCGATCTTATCTACCTCGGCAAAGGTCTAAAAATCAGCCACTGTCCTCTTCTGCTGTGTCGTGAGAGAGGTTTGACCCTCAGACTCGACCATGTCTGCACGTTTACTGCTACCAATGGTCACCCCGCTGTTTCCAATTCAGCGACTTTCTTGCTACATTGAGCGACATTTCAGACGAAACAAATTGGTATCAGCTAAAATCGGAATCATAAAACAGGTCAGGTTTTTTAATCTGAGGGACCCTAAAGAAAACGTGAAGCGATAAGTGACTTTAAGTTTACATAATACGCTATATTGCAGAAATGTGTCTGTAGCTGAATGAAACAGGGAGAGGGAGTTGAATATGCTACAACTTCACAACCATGTTAAAATTATTGGCAAAGTAATATCAGAAATGTCTCAACCTACTAAAGACAAATAAAACATTACATCCACAACGAAGTAAACCCCATGATTTGGGGCTGGTTCCAGGGCCTGCCTACACATGTAACTACATGATTTTTCAAGTGAGTTTTTGTTTTTTAACCCAAAAGATTTTAGTTGTTTTTTCAAACAACTATTTTTTATTATTACAATAATTTATTAGCTCTTATTTTTTACTTTGGAAAAGCTTGATAATTTAACAGGAAAGCAAAATAACATATACTATTACACAGCAGTTCAGCATAGACACTGTTACAATAAAATAATACCTTGTAATTAACCCTGTACCTAATCTTTACAGTGTTAATTTTAAGCTACATAGAAAAAAAACAAACTAGAATAAAAATTGGAGAACATTTCTCCTGAAAACTAATCAAATGTATGTTTTCATAATATCTTTCTTTTCGGCCGTCTCAGGCGGTGTGACGGTTGTACTCGTGGGAAGGATTCATCCCGTCGTAGTGGAACTCCCTCCACTGCTCGGTGCTCTCTCTGGTCCTCTCGGTTTGCTCTGAAGAAATCAGGGAGACAAACCTGAGCTTCAAAGTTGTCTAAACTCCTCTCGTCTGCGTCTGTTCTACGTGCGGCGCGTACCATCGTTGTCCTCCTCGGCGTAGCTCTCGAATTCATTCCTCTTCTCCTCGTGAAACTCCCTCTTTCGCTCGTCAGCGGCCAAAACTTGCCTCTGCTCCGCTGCAAACACAGAAGACATCAGATAAGTTGATAATGATCCGGATTTTGGATTCAAAGGGGTTCTCTGCTTTTTCTTCTATTTTGTGGCTATTGCTTCAAGAGGCAATACCATGTAAACTCAACTTTTTTTGAGCTATGCATTATTATATAATGTTATTCCCTCATCAACAAAGCATTTTCCAAGCTTTCAAACTTCCGACACTCAGAGCAACCCTGCCCTTTGACTCTCTGACTGCTCCTTCAGACTAGCCAGCTGCAATTAGCAAACACTTGATGGAACTGTGCATCCGCTGAGTGCGTTACGCAAACTATCTCTCAGTGAAACACTGGTAAAATGTTGCTAAAGAGTTAATAAAAGAGCGATATGATGACTTGGGGATGGAAACACATAACCACATAATCAGACTAAAACACAGTAGGTGCATTAACAGTATTTGGAGAACGTCAGCTAACAAGAGGTTTTATGTAAATAACTCGTCAACTTGTCATCCAAAAGTAGATATAAACAGTGTTGAAAGACGTGGCTTTCTACATAAACTCAGAGGCTGGTTAAAGAGCACATTAAAAAGAGGGAGACCCTTGGTACCGCAGCAGCTGCTGAGATCCACAGCTCTGCTGGTAGAACCTCTTGTTCCAGCTGCAAATCTAATCTTTACAAAAGAGTTGCTGATCTGAAATGTTGAAATGGGAAAAAAAAGAAAGAAAGAAAAATAGAAAACCCGTTTTTGTTCACATGGTCGTATGTCTGAAAACCATTATTTTTAGCAATCAGATTGTCAGTGAAACTCACACCGTCTGCAGCAATATCAGAAGGACATCAGCTCTGATCGGAAAAGAGATTGCAGTGCCGACCCTTCCAAAGAAAGGCCACGACCTCTGACCTTTTCTCAGACTTGGCTGCTCAGGTTTGTGCTTCCACTGTTAACTGCAGAACATCCTGAGACCAAACAAGTCTTGCAGACTGAGATTGACAGTAATTATTATTATTATTATTATTATTATTATTATTATTATTATTATTATTATTATTATCATTATTCAAATGTGTGGCCTGTTTTTCCTTCTTGTCTGTCTTTTATTTTGTCTGGTCGCAGCTGCAAATTCCTCATCCTCTCCCACCTACTCACTCCTCCATCCCACTCCCAGCCTTTTTTTTTCTCTCTCTCTCTCGCTCTTTTTCACCTTTGTTGGCAGACATACGTGCGGCATGTTACACAACATGCCGCACGGTCAGCCTCGAGAGCGGTCGAGGCTGACCGCTCTCGAGCGGTCAGCCGTCACACAGAAAGCGGCTGGTGTGGGTGTGGGAGCTCCATGCTGGCCTGTGACTCCTGCTGCTGGGAGGGGAACAGTTCTACGGTCGGTCCAAGTTCGGAAGCCAAAGCAGGCAGACGGTGGCCAGCTTCACAGCAGCGTGTTGTTTGTAATGTAACTAGAGACTGAGGTGATCAGTTAGCGACGGGCAAATCTGCTAAAGATTAACCAAAGCACCACAGCGAACCCGTCCAGGTTTTACAAAAAAATTGATGAAAAGATCATTTTATCTGTTTTCTTAGAATGAAAACACAATAAAAGACAGATTTTCTTAATGATGCTAAGTGCTTTGAATGAGACAGACATGTTCAGACATGGCAGCAATCATTACTAATGCACCTTTTTTTTTTTTTTTTAGTTTTTTGGCAGCTTGTTGTTGAATATATCCACCAGCTCTGCATCAGATGTGCAAAGCATTCCAACATATTGGCAATAGTGGTCATTATCATCTCAGTGGTGTAAAGATTGCAAACATGCTAATATATGTTCCGTGTTTAGGTCACTACTACTACTAATAAAGGTAATAATGAGTGTGCATAATTCAATTTTTTTATTTTGTTCTGATCTGCATTTCATGTCTAAATGAATTCAACAGGACAAACTGGTCCACATTGCTCTTGTGTTAAAAATCTCCTCTCCTTTATGGTAACACACAGATTCCCACAGTGACCACGTTAACGTGTCCACATGCAGCGAGACGCCTCAGCCTCTCTGACCGGACACTTTCCACCAACTCACCGCCGATCTCGTCCTGGGATTTCACAGCTCGCCTGCTGCGCTTCCTGAAGAAGTTGGAGGCATCAGCTTCTTTCATGAAGATCCTCCTTAGCTGCCCTAAGGTGGGGGAATATATTGTTTTGTTTTGTTTTTTGTTTCTTTTCAGCATTGAAGAACAAAACAAGAGGTCACACACGGTTGTGAAATGCAGCTCCACACCTGCTGGACTTTTGGCATTTCTCGCGCTGCTGTCCACGGCTGCAGATTCGGCTGTCTCTGGAGACACTGCATTTGGAGACAGAAATGAGACAGGTCTTACCAGAAATATGTTTAGAAAAACACATCTCAGTAAAACAGAGACAAAACAGACATCAGCAGAGTCCCCAAGTAAGATTTTCTAAGCATTAAACTCACAGCTCAGTGCAAGCAGCACTGCGAGGAGAGCCAGGAAGGTTGCATGCGTCAAGGACATTTTTTTTAAAAAAAAACTCCGTGTCCTGATGTGTTCGGGAAAACCAGAGTCACAAAACAAGCAGGAGGGACAGAGATGACTGAAACTGGGATTAGAGGAGGGCGGAGGAGTTCGGGGAAATCTGGACTACCTGTCAGGAGAGAGACAGAGAGAGAGAGCGACCCTTGCAGAATCCCCCCCAGTACGATACTGCAATAAGCTCAGGGTGCTTTCAGGTGAAATGTGTTCGATTTCCACTCTAAATGTGGCAAATAAGGTTCATTTAAATCGGCTTTTCAGTCAGAAAAGGATACAAACCCAGTTGTACAGCCTGATCCTGAAGAAGTGTTCTGAGTAATTCCAGCGGTAGAAAAAAGATGGACAAGGAACAAATAAATATTTAACTTCCAGTGACAGAAAACAGCTGAGCTGAAGAACTGATGCACAGATTTCCAGCCAAAGGCCTCCTGAGTCTGGGGCCCCTTTGTACGACCCCCCCCCACCCCACCCCGTCTGCTTTGCATAAATAGAGCTCAGGAGTGAGCAGCCCTGTGCATACTTGAATGTTTTCCAAAGTGGATCATGGCTGCGCCCCAGAAAACAGTGAATGTCCTAATGTTTAGTGAGGAATTTGAAACTGATGGTGCTTTGGCTCACGGGAAAGTGAGAGGAAATCGCAGGGAGGGCTTGAGAAGGCGAGACAGAAGTGGGAACGCTTTGCTTAGTTCGGTGCGAAAGCTGAAGAGGAGCATGATTCTGATATGCACGGATGAAACTGAATTGCGACATTAAGTTAACCTGAAATACCAATCCAAGGTCAGGGGTCTCTTAGAACAATCTCAACCCCACAGAAAAGGCATTCTTGTTTCAAGGGAGCGAGGAAACATCATCATCATCGTCGCACAGCCTAGTTTCCAAAGATTTTGCCTGAATTTACCTAAATCAACACTGTCCAAACTTTTTTCATCATGGGCCAGAATTACCTGTTTGAAAACACTCAGGGGGCACTTTCGTAATGTAAAAGTGCAAAAAATAATTTTATTGTGGATTATTTTCTTTTTGCCTGCTCAGCAATAACATGCCATTTGAATAAAAACGTCTTAAAAAGGGTCTCAAATTTGAACAATTTCCTAACTTGTTGATACAGATTTTAATCTTAGCTTCTTCCCGTGAGAACTCTCTTTGAAAAGTCTTAACTGTATTTATCCCATTTAAATTATTGACTATGTTTTGGAGAAAAAAAATTGCTTTCATGTTTTATGACAGACAATTCTTTCTTTACTATTAACGATGGTACTTTCTGTATTGGATCATGGAGCCCGGCTGGGCTCAGCCCGAAGAGGACATATGGGCCCACATCCCTCCCATGGGCCCACCACCTGTGAGAGGGGGAAAAGGGGTCAGGTGCAGTGTGGGATGAGTGGTGGCTGAGGGAGGGGGTACTGGCGGTCTGACCCTCGGTTGCAGAAGCTGGCTCTTGGGACGCAGAATGTCACCTCTCTGGTGGGGAAGGAGCCGGAGCTAGTGCGTGAGTTTGAGAGCTTCTGGGTACAAATAGTCGGTCTCACCTCGACGCATGGCTCGCAGAGTCCCCAAGTACTCTGGGGACTCTGCGAGAGAGTATACTTCCACTCTGGAGTTCCCCAAGGTGAGAGGCACCGGGCAGGAGTGGGCATACTTGCTGGCCCCCATCTTGGCGCCTGTACGTTGGGGTTTACCCCGGTGAACAAGAGGGTAGCCTCCCTCCGACTACGGGTGGGAAGACGGGTAACTGATCTTATTTGACATTGACACATTTAAGCTACGTATTAATACTGTGGTTTATTTTTTTATTATTGAATTCTTGCCACATTTCAGGGCAGCTTGTCCACATGATTTGTGTCCCACATGAAGTATAACTTGTTATGTCACCTTTGTTGCAAACAGCATTTGGGTTTTTGGTTTAAGCCTTCACTCTCTGCACATCTAGAAATGAAACTTTTTGCACCTGTAACAGAAGTCAGGTGATTAGGTTCTCACACTTGAATTGGTCATGCGTATTCATTTGAATAGATATTCACGCCACGTTTTTTTTTCTGAATTTTATCTGGAAACCATTTTACCTTCACTTTTGCAACGTGAGAAAATACGTGTGATTTTATTTTCAATCCACAGAATATTCATCATATCAACATTCTCCAGCATTCTCCAGCAGATGTCGTCATTGAGTCAAACTTGGTGCTGTGTATTTTCTCGCAGCCGCCGGTAGATGGCGCTGTTGAAACCGTGGCGACTCGACAGCTCCAGCGGCCGTTGGTGGCAGAAGGCAGCGTCAGCTGGCGTGGAGGGACTGACACAGATCAGCTAGTAATCGCCGCCGTCCCCTCTGCCATGGTCTGCTCGTCGACAAACCCTTCGGCGGAGCTTCCTGCCTTCTACAGGAGGAGAAACTTTGAAGCGTAAGCCACAAATCATGGTGCTGGACGCTACGACTTCGCTGGTATAAGCGACACTGCGGAGGAGAAAGTATCAACCTCATACAAACCACAAAGCAGAAGCAGCTGCTTCGCCGTGTTTCTTTTTTTTCACGCTCGGAGAGAACGACGGCATCCGGCCTGAGGAAAAGACGCTCCGAGGTCGGGGACTCCGGTCGGAGCAGCCTCCGTCGCTTCTGGTGAGGGTCGTTTCAGTTAATTTCTGCTCAGTTTGCTCAACTTTGAGCTCCGCGGACGGAGAAAGCTTAATAACGACACAGCGGTGTAAGAAATGTGGACTTTAGAGACTCTGTTTGAACGCAGAGTGTCTCCGGTGAGTGGCCGCAGTTCACAGAGACACAGCCGGGGCAGCTGCATGCTGCTGAACTAAGTTCAGCGAGGATAACAGTTTGTGATTTGTGCTCCGGTGAGTTTATGGGGAGACATTTGTATCAGCTGTGTTGCTCCACGAACATCCTGCGTGGGAGCTGTCAGAGAGCTGTGTGAAACGGGAGGGCCGGCCGGCCGGCCGGGGGCTCTACGTGGATCATCTTGCACAGCTGCCACCCAAACATCCAGTGACCCACATTTCGGAGGTGTCCCGTCCTCGGGCTCCGCGGTTTCACACCGGCCTCAGCCTTCACAAGAAGCCTCGGAAGAGGAGCTTCTAAGCCCCGGCTGAGCTGCTGTGTGAAGGCCCGGACTGAAATGCTCCAGAAGCTTTCTGTGAATCCCTACAATCTCCTGTTGATGCAGGGATAAACCCTGATTGGATGTAGCAGAAGACCCAAAAAGGTCGTCTGTATTTTAGAAGCGCAAGATGTTGGCTGTAAAAAATAAAATCAGAAATGAGGAAAGTTAGTTTCATTTTGAGTGACTGTGCAGGCTGGTGTGATGAACCGGGTCATCAGGCTCAGGCGTTTTTGACCTTTGACAGGGACAGCGAGTAACAATGCTGATTTTTATCTCTGGCCCTTGCTATTCATTGATTTTACTGTTCCGCCCAAAGTCTCCTAGGCAGCTGGTGTCAACTGTTGATTTCCTGTTGCTGAATAATCAAAGATGTTGCTTGACAGCCGTCAGATGTCAGAGTTTCTACAAAAGGTCCCATTGAGTGGTACGAGTTGCAAGGTTTACCTCAGTGTATATTATAAGCCTGGCGGGCCACTAGGCTTTATTTGTGCCTCCACCTGGCTAATTGTTGCTTATTTATTTACGTTTTTTTTTTTTAATATTTGGTCTTTTTTGTAGTTGGTGTTCAGGTATTAATCTTCCAATGACACATAGTTGTCAAGTGACATTTTCACATTTCCTGTCAACTTTAAATATTTAACTCAAAAACACGGCAGGCCGCTGGGTGAATGATTGCCTGAGCGCCCACTGGGTTTGATTGATGATTGGTAGGTCAGATACTGAACCTACCAATCAGTATCTGATAAGGTCCTGACCATTGTTGTTGGTCAGATCAATCAATATGTGTCTAAAGAGAAAAGAAAGGGGGAAAAAACCAAAACCTTGTCATCTCTACCAGCAAGTAAAACCCAGATTAGTGCATCTCTTACCAAAAATTGTTGATTTGTTTTTAACTTTCACAGTTAAAACTTTGGCACCAGTGTTTTGTACCGTTTAATTATAATCACATAGTAATATTTTTCTGCAAGTACAAAATCTTACCAAGTATTTTTGGTCTGTCTTCTAGTGCAAATATCTTAGGACACCTAAAGCACAACAAAACTAACTTACAAGTAACTTTTCAGCAAGAAATATGAGCTTGTTTTAAATCAATAATTCCGTAATATTGATGGAAAAAAGTACTGGTTATAAGTGAAATAATCTGTCAGTGGAACAAGACATTTTAAGATATGGGAAAATGTCTTATTCCACTGGCAGATTATTTCACTTAAACTAGTACCTTTTCATCAATATTAAAACAAACTCTTATATTGCTGAAAAATGACTTGTAAGTTAATTTTGTCTCATTGCAAACACACTAAGATATTTGCACTTGAATGTAGACCAAAAATACAAAAAATACACTTTTTGCAGTGTTTATATCCTCCTAAAAGCCATTTATTGGGCCAGCTGTTGAAAATGGATCAGACTAAATGACTAAGTATCTGTGTTGTCAGCATAAATACTGAGAAGCAACTTTTCAGTCCAACTATCTGGTATACTTTGCGGAAAGCTTGTTGAGGTACAAAGTAAGGCCACATCTGCATGCTCTGCTGCCTGTCATGTTTTCTTGAGTGAATGAAGGTGCAGTTCAAGCACTTCTTTTCATGCTCACTTCCTGTGCGCAGGTTTCATTTTGACAACCATGAGCTGCCAGGCGACATGGTGTCGAGCTGGTAGGCGAGGGCCTCTTCAGAGCGGGTCAGCGTTCAGCTCGCGGCGGCCGCTGCTGTAGGGCTGGGTGAAAACGGGAGGGCAGCAGGGAGTTGTCGGAGGGATGCACCCATGTGTGCTGTTTTGACACGGGGCCGTCTCCCTGGTGAAGGCCTTGGGGACAGTCGGTGGCGGGGTAACCTGACCCGCTGTGGAAACAGCTGTAGCCTGCCTAGCTGATCCCAACTGAGGCCCAGTACGGATCAGATGATGGTCCGGCAAAGGAATGGGCATGTGAGGGTGTGTAAACATGCACTTGAGTGGATTTTATTGAAATATATTTTCAGTCCGTCCAGCTGGGAGTTTTATTTCCGTTTCTTTAACCTGTGTGCAGATGGAAGCTGTTCTTTCTGTTACCACAGGGAACAAAAAGGTTGAAAACCAACAAGAAATAAAAAGTCCATGTGTTTAAATGCAGCGTCCCCTGAAGTCCAGGAAGTTTTCCTGCCGGCGAGGTGAAGCTGCAGGCCGAGACAGCTGGCTGAAGGTTAATGTGTCACTCCTCTCTGGGTGGGGGCAGCTGCTCTGTCGCAGCCTCCACTCCCGTCTATAGATAGCCAGGAATAGAAACTCTTCCTCGTTTTCCCTGCTGCATTACTGTCGGCATGCGGCCCGGCTCGCTTGCATGTGGTCGCTGCTTGCATGTCTGGCAGCCTCCACTCCCTGACTCTTTGTCTCTTTCTAATTCAAGTATCTGTTGATCCTATAGATCTCCATGCAGCCCGGAGTTGCTCGGCGGACGACTTGTCTAACTCCCCCATTAGTGACTTACTCTGCAACTCTGTCGTCATTTGTTGCATTAGTTAGAGACAGGTGATGGATGACTGTTGCCTGATTTTTTTAAACATTTTTTATTTTTCTGTCGCTCTTGGCAGGTTTAGTGAGAAATGCTTGAACACCGCTCTGGTCTTTATTTGGAGATAAACACAGGTTCATTTGAGCCCGTGTTATTAGAGCCAGCAAAGCTGTGCATATTTCCAATGCTTGGTGTCATGTGCTCATAATTAACTTCTCCGTGGTTTAATAAAAATCCATCTTGGGTTTCAGTGTCTGTTTTGCCTTTTTCGATCTAAATTTAGACCCACAGGGCTTCAGATATTTGGGTTAAAATCAAAGTTTTTTTCTGATCTAACACAGTTCAGCACTTCTTAATAATACACCAACATTTCCATTTTCTTATACAGTAGGACTGGGCAACATCACTTAAAAAATAAAATCTAAAATTTGTTCCATACCAGATCCAATTTCTGATTATTTTTCAGGTTAATTTTCTCAATTACAGAAAAGTCATTGTTAGGGAAGCTCAAATGTGAAAAATTGGACTGATGTTGATATGCGATAGTAATACTGCTGTTATGTTAGATTTACCAATGTTTTACTTCATATTTTTTTTAATCCAATTACTCGATTAATCGTAAGAATAATCAGTAGATTACGCAATTATTAAAATATTCGTTTACAACAACCCTTGTGCGAGCCATGGCTGCAAAACAGAGCTTTACAAAATGCTTATAGAGTTGACGTTCTTCAGCATCTTATATTAGCATTGCAGCTTGCACTAACACAACAGCAGTCTCTGTTTTTGTGTGTGTGTATGCCTGAGAAAATGTAGGTCTCAGGCATACACACAGATTTCCAGAAGGCTGCTGGCATTTTAAAACCCTGCATGCTCCATAACAGAAACAGATTGAAGCTCAAAAAGAATAAAACAGCACAACTCTGGTCACATCTCGCTCCCAGAACCGATTGCGACAGAACGAGCTAGTCGTCCAAATCAACATCTGATTTCTAGATGATAGCTGAAGCAAATTAATGAGTCTTTATTTGATTTATGCTTCTTTTTGTACTTGTCAAGATTGAATCTCATACTCCAGGCTGGCTCGTCTATTGTAACAAGTCACTTCTTGTGTTTGTGGTGCCTTCTGTTTCCTTTAATTAAATCTATAATTTAAATTTTGGGGGGGAGGGGAACTTCTGAGTCACTACCTGATCGAGCCACGGAGTTTGCATGTGAGAAACCAGTGCAACAGCCTACCGTGACAATTTCACAACCCTCAAATCAGCTACCAAAGCATGATTTTACGCAACAAACAGAGGCAGGCACTTGCACCTGAAAAGCCCAACCTTTTGTGCGACGTTGTGGATGCTTGATGATTCATTTCATTTTTTCTTTCTTTTTTTTTCAGTGCCGTTTCAGATTAAATCAAAAGCAAAGTAAGTTTTGCAACGGATGTTTATTTAATCGCCCTACAAAGAAAAGGTACACTGCCATGGAGTCTGCCTGAAGCTGCCACACAGAGGCCGCTGTTTGTGTTTACACTTTGATTTAATCTCTGACGTTCTGAATAGAGCCCAGCTGGTTCCCAGTCTGTTGTTCCGCTTTTTAACAGCCACAAAGGGGTTGCTGCTGATGCTGCGAGGGCGAACTCGTTGTCGCTCTCTCTGATGCTAATGCCCGGCTCTCAAACGGAGAACCGGCGACTCTCGAGTCAACGCGCAGCTCAGATGAGTCTGATTATCTCCATGACGAGCCAAACTAGTTAATAACATTGTTGTACCTGAAATCAGCTCTATTGACGCCTCTTGATTTAAAAAAAAAAAAACGTTAAATTTGTAGGATACCAAATAAAAGCATTTGATGAAACATTTTTAAATCTATATTTTTAAATCACTCTGTTGACCTCCAAAGCATGCAGGTTGATGAACTTTTCTTTCATTCATAAAACACTGCATCATGAAAACCTGGTTATGTAAAAATGGTTGAACCTTTGATTAATTTTGTCTTCATTCAACCCTTGGCTAATTATGCTTCAATAATCAGGCTTTTTTGCGGTCATGTTTTTCCTCTAATGCCTGCTTACCTCTTAGAAGCAGTTCATTGTTTTGCTTTGAGCTCACAAAAGAATATTTATGGATTAAAGTGTCAGTCATTGCAGTGACAAATCGCATCGTGTTACACAACTGAGCATATTTTGGAACCGGTTTAGTGGAGCAATTAACAAGGCCAAAATGTCAGCCGTCCTCGTGCTCCACTTTTCAAGAATCTGATCGATGTTTCTAGAACTTAATGGCTAAGACTAGGAATGCCCCAAGTCCTGCACACGAGTGACTGAAACTTTCCACAAGTCCTATCAAAACAGAGTAAACAAGCTAATGTTAGCCTAGCACAAACGGGTTAACATCAGCCGGAGCAAGATGAGAGTCCATTGAAGGCTGTGGGCTGTCCTTAAGTAACTCCTATTGGGATATAATATTTATCAAGATAAAACTTTCCAAATACATCAGTAAAGTAGGTAATCAATCAAGTAATGGGCTATTATATCTCCAGAAGTCATGGATTCACAGTTTGGCCTGGCAGTAATATATTTTGTCATTCAGATACTGACAGCCAATCTTAAGATAGTGGTCAAAATGCTAAACATACAGCGAGCCTTTTGGGAACAAAATTAAAAGTTGATTTTTGATCATTACATGAGTCAATTGCCACTATTTACCAAATTATCACACATTACAAGAGAACATGCAGCTCTTGTTGAGTGTGTAGATTTCTGCTCAGAGTTGTCATTTAAAAGAGTGCAAATCTCGAACTTTATGGAAATGTGTCACTGTTTCACATGGTAGCAGAGCTTTTCTTTGTCAGAGCCCTGCCCTCTGCTGAACACTTAGTCTGCATTGTTGATCAGGTACTATGAGCAATCACAGGCGTTTAAACTGAGACACAGCCGTTTCCTGCCTACTACTGTATTAATTAGTCATCATTCTGAAAATTGTTATAAGTAATTCTATTATGATTATGGGTAATTATGTTAATTTCCAGAATCACAGGGGGGTCGGGGGATGTTTAATTTTATTGCTTTTATATGCTAACTGGAGGTCAGATTGGAGATTTCTGTTGTTGATTTCTGATTTTTGACTTTTCTGTAAGCTGTATTCAGCATGGAAGTGTTTATGATGGTGAATTAAATGGTTTGTGAGAGCAGAGAGGAGCCGGCCTGCCACTCGGGCTGCTATAACCATAGCAGCGGTGTTGAATCAGCTGCTGTTGAATCTTGTTGAGATCTGTGGCTTTGGGACACTCCTGGCTCCTTTTTTCTTCTTTCACATTGTTTCCCATAGGGATGCACAATATTATCAGTATCGGCCAATATTAGCTGTAAAATTTAACATTGGACATCGGTGAATTATATTCTGTCAAAAATAATTCACCGATATAAAGACTGTTGTTTTTAAAAGACAAACCAGTGACAATGATGCCTGCTGCTGCAGCACAGCATCATAAGAAACTGTTAAGTATTAATGCGTGACTGATGTACTTTTCACTTGTTATATTATCACTTATCAGCGAAATAATTTCTAGCATAACGGCATATCGGATATCGACCAATATCGTGCTTTCCCAGTTTTCCACAGTCATCATCGCTGTCTGTCAGCCTCCAATCGAATGCCATCGACACGAGAGGCTGGTGCGATGGCGCCGTGAGCAGGAAAATATGTCAAATGACACATAAAGAGTCACGGTAAGGAACAAACGACTTGTTACATTAGTGAGTGACGAGCGCATGCTCGTCTGTTCAGCACCACGCAGAGCGCTCCTCCTCATATCTAAGGAAGGCGCCCACTTTTTATTTATTTTTTTGACTCAGCACAGAGCAGCCTTTTTGTTAGACCCCCCAGTAACAGCCCCAGCAGCCCCTCACTCGTGTTCTCATTGTCTCGGTCAGGTTGGAGAAAAGGCCACTATTCAGAAAACCCGAGGCTGAGCTCACCCATGAATCACGCTCACTGTCATGCCTCTCCCATGTTTCATTCTCCCGAGTATGAGCGCTGCAGCAGCCGGAAAGGGGACGTGGGTGTTGTCTGCGCCCCCCGTTGTCCTTTCAGGGAGTTTTACGGAGCCCTGCAGGGGTCGTGTGGGGGCTTCGACCTTGTTCGTCCAGACGGAGGCGATCACGTGGCGGGTCATGTCCCCAAAATAAATGCGTTTCTGCTGCTCTGCTGTCATGAGGATCCATGTGTCTCAGCATCTGCAGTGATTCGGATGCAAGATGAAGGGAATCGGAAAACCAGAACGTATGCAAGTCTCCCGCAGTGCTTAGCATTTTCAGCACGGAAAATACAGTGGGGGTTGCCGTGGCAACAAATGATCGGGAAACGGCATAGCACTCGGACCCCTCGGTTCCATACTTCAGGGCTCCCTTCCTTCTCCACATTCACCCCTTTGCTCCATCCCCCTCCCAGGGCAGATCTGGAGCTCAGGACGCGGACCGGACCGGACCGGACCGGTCTGCTCCTGGGAGCAGGGACAAAGCTCAGAGTAGAGATCAGGTCCAAAGCTCCACACTGGACCCCAGAACAGGAATGTGGGCCGCTAAAGAGTCGCTCTTCTTCTGCTACAGCGCCCATGAGTTCTTCACTGAGATTTATTTTCTGGGTCCGAGGACATAAAAAGTTTCCAGTTGGATGTTGGTAGTCGGAAGATTTCTTTTTTTTTTTTCTCGATTTATAATTAAGCATAGAAAAAGTAAATAGTGTGGAAATATTTGTGGATATTTACATAGCCTACGTTTGCATCTTTACATTCGGGTCGTCTAGATTCATGACACCGGGACAGCGAGGCGACGCGGCGAGCCGGACTGGAGATGACGGACCGCCCGTCCACGCTGCCGCTGACGTGTCTCGAGGCGGAACCGACAGTTCTGATGTTGTGACAGGCGCGTCGGCGTCCTTCTCCCTCATCTTGGCTCGTGGAAAATCAGATTGATTGTGGTTTTGCTAAGAATAACTCCGTGAATAACAAGCTGGGAACAAATCGAGGAGAAAATGCAGAAGTGAAATTTATTTTTGTGAAAATATGCTGTGATGATTAAAGGACTCAGATATGACATTTTATCAAAAATATTTTAGTGATATTTGTTGATATATAATCTTCTTTTTCACTAACAAACTTTTCTTTTTAATACAAATGTTTCAATTTTGCCAGAATTTTACATTTTTGGACTTACAGATGTGTGGATCAGGATTTTCCTACTAATTTCTGATTTTCTTTGTGTATAAAAAAGGAAAAAATGCTGCAGGTTATGTTAATAAAAGCAGTGTGTTCAAATCCAACAGAAAATGAAAGAATTACAAGTATATGCATCTGATTTTTATCAACCTGCCAATTGATTGTAAGCACATGTACTTATAGACCCAACATTGTAATATAGTGGGGAAACAAAATCAGTTTTGGCAAGCCAATCGGGAAACTAATGCTAATTTCAATTCAATCACAACTGAATTCAAACATTCAGCAACACAAAGAGCGACTGTGAAATTCTTGACTGTATTTTCTTGCAGCTGGAAGCTTTATCATTTTACCGTTATCATCACAGGTTGACTAAATGTTGACAGCAGGTCTTTGTAACACTTTGTTCCTGAGGATTGTCACTGAATGCGGTAAATTAATACTCAGTTTTTGCTCAACTCAGTTTCTCTGCTTATTTTCCCACTCTCTTTGGATGATTGGGTGTGCTCAATTTTATGTGGGGCTCGATGTACCGATGCATGATGTACAGATTAGTATTTTGCTCTGCACTGTCCCCATTTGCCTTGGCCTGTGGCCCAGGTCAGTCTTGGCCTGCTGCGTGTGGAGTAAATAAGGACAGGCTCGCTTCTTCTCGCCTCTTAGGAAAGATTTTAGAGGAAAAAAAACGTTTAATCCCTGCTTTAAACCTAAATTAGAATAATGTAAATCTACTAAAGTGTGAGTATTCCGTCACCTTAGCAACAACTGGTTCAGTAAAAGCTTTTAAAATTGTTTAAAAGTTTCATTTCAGTTTTCAGTTTCATTTTGTCATTATCTGAGTTGGCTTGTTTAGTGATCTGTTGGTTGCTCAACAAAAGCAATTTGGTTCCCACAATGTGAAAATAGACCTCAGTTCTTTCAGTTAGAAAGGAAGTCTAGATGGGGGAAACAAAAGTTTCAATTTCAGCTCTATTTTCAGACTAAGTTGTTAAAAATAAGAGTAGTCCATTATGCTGCGATTTTAGATGAGGCAAAAAAAGAAACTTGTATACTCAGTAGGTTCATTACACATGATGATATATTTGAAGTACTTATTTCAGTTCAGCTTTATGACTACAATCTAAAACTCCAAATTTAATTTGATGTGCAGTTCATTTGCGTAGCACATTTAATCAGCAAGACGGTTCGAAGTGCTTTACATGATAGAAACACGATGGTGACCAATTATGGAGCGATAAACATCAAAAGCCGTCATCACGATAATCAAGCAAATACACATGAAATATGCTGATCAATGTTTACTTTCTGCTAATCAAAGGCAAATCTAAACAGACAGGATTTTAGCCTTGATTCAGCTGTTTTGCAGTTTTCTGGAAGTTTGTTCCAGATTTGTGGTGCATAGAAGCTGAATGCTGCTTCTCCATGTTTGGTTTTGAGGATGCAGAGCAGAACCAGAACCAGAAGCCCTGATAGGTCTGGAAGGTTGATACAACAGCAGCAGATCTCTAATGTACTGTGGTAATTTGTAAAGTAGCAACAGTATTTTATAGTCTATTCTCTGAGCTGCAGGGTAAGGACCTAAGAGATGGTTAGTCTATCTTCTTGGTTCTAGTCAGAATGTAAGCAGCTGCAACTTACTCAGCAGCAACTGTCTGATTGACTTTTTATTATTATTATTATTATTTTTAGGCAGACCTATGAAGACACTGTTGAAGTAATCAGTGTTACTAAAGACAAACACATGCATGAGTTTGTCTAGATCTTGCTGGGAAATTAGTACTGTTAGTCCTGGAAATGTTCTTCAGGTGATAGAAGGCCAATTTTGTAACTACCTTTGTGCGTCTCTGAATGTTCAGGTCTGAGTCCATCACCACACTCTGATTTTGGACCTGATCACAAGTTTCTCACTGTAATAATTGAATCAGTGTGCTGACTCTAGTATCTAAATACTTCTTTGGACCAGAAACTAATATTTTCTAACATGATGTTGGGCCTCTACAATCGTCTGAAAGACTGGAGCTGGTTATTCTTTTGAAAGAGGTTGCCTAATGCTTGGATGAACATGTTTCTTTATGTGAATTTATAAAAGCACCTGGTAGTGATGGGGTTTTCTGAACTTGTATTAGTTTATCTGTGATATCTGTGACCCTGTGCAGCAGTTACCTGACGGTGAGCCCTGAGGGACTGTTGCTCCTCCTGTGTTTTTGTCTCTGGCCTTACTCATCGGCATCGCAGACAGACGCATGTCCAGATCTGCTGAAGGCGTCTTGATACCTACATGAGATCATGGGGAGAGGCTGTTGTTTAATCTGCAAATATCACCGGTCTTGAATCAAAGTCACACGCACTGTATCGCTGGCGTCTCCCCCTCCGCGTACCCTCGCACCATCTCCAAACGCCCCCAATCAGCCGCTCTCACGCAGCCCGTAAATGAGTCTGGAATGTGTGATGTGGACTCGGTGCAGCCCGGGCTCGTCCTGAACCATTCAGCAGCTAATCCCCCGCTGGTTCCTGTGATTGGCCTTCATAGCTCAGTGTGCCAGGAATTGTGCTGTAAAAAGTTGCGTGTAGGAATCTCTCACCAACCTGTCATGCTTTTCGCCCTGAGGGCGGCTCGCAGAGTGAGTTGAGTCATGATTACATAGTCACCGTGTTGATTTTTACCGTTTCATTGTTTGCCCCGTCGGACTCCTGGCGATCTCTTACTACGTCTCTTCGTGGGATTGCGAAACATGACAGCAGGTGGATGAGGTGTCTTCACCCAGAACGGGTTTATGTAACAGATTTCACCGTGTGAAATGTCAAGGCTTGTATCAGGAAGGCAGCCTACAAGCTGTATCCATTACCACCACTAACATTTTATTTATTTATTTTTTTCATTTTGAAGGCCTCCCCTTCCTGAGAGCTCCATGGAGAAGATGAAGCGGTTCAGGCGACGTCTCAGTCAGACGCTGCGAGGCAGCCACACCATCGACGAGTCTCTGTCCGAGCTGGCTGAGCAGATCACAATAGACGAGAAGGACAGCGGTGAGCTTCATTTATGTTTAAATGCTACTTTGTCACGTAAAGTGGAATCTACGTTCCGACCTCATGTCCTCGATACTGACACTCTTAACAAACATCTCATTTCATCAATTACTGCTCATCGAGTTAATGTTTAGATATAAGAAACAGTAGAAGGGCTTTGAGATCAACACATCACCAATCACAAACCTCTGCCAAAGCCTTTTTTTTTTTTCTAAGAAAAAATTATGATCAAACAATCTGCAGAGATTGAATAAAGGGACTACGCCTTGGAAACGTTTCCATAATTCAACCATTTTAGATTTTAAACACACCACAATCTCTAAAGTCAGAGCTTTTTATTATATGTGATGGACTAACACAAAATAGCCTAGGTTACCCCGATCTGAGATTAGTTTGATATCATATCGACTTGCATCTTAAATACCCAATATAAGCAATAGAAGCACTTCGCTCCAGCATTTAGTCTGCCGCTTGCATCCCACTCTCAGGTTAATAGTAAATGGGTCAGTTGCTCCCATATCTATTTTTGTTGACTACTGCTCCCTTCATCAAGCCTTTTCTACCATTCCACACAACAAAATGAGTAATAAGAGTGTGTGTGATTTCTGCTGATGTAAACGTAAGCTAACACTACACATTACCTGGTGGCAGCCTCATAGTGTGGGGAGGATTTTCTTCAGCAGGGAATAGTTTAGCTAGTTCTTTTTAGCAAAGAAGAATGGACCAACATTTCAGTCTGTAGAAGAGAAAACTGTTGGAGAAATACCACAAAACACAACCAGCAGTAACTGCAGCAAAATCTGGTACTAAGAACTCTTGATGCACATCACATTTTTCAGAATTTTATTTGTGAAAATTGTTAAAAACTGTGCATCAGTTTCCCATGCGCCTCAAAAACGATGCTGTGCTTTTGTGTGTTTTAGGGTCAGTATGACCTTTGCTGCATGTGGGCTGATAAAGCCTGACTATTATCTCCTTGTGTCCCTTAAAATGTAAATGTGCACATCTCGTTCTGTTTCAAAGGTGAATTTTAAATTAAATCATCCAGTAAGCCTCATGCACTGCAGAAAGGATTGACGAACTTATGATGGGTGCTGTGAGCCAGATGCAGAAGTCTTGCATAACATTTGTAGGTTAAGAGAGTGTAAAGGAACTGATTCTCTATTTATACAAATTCTGTTGAAATCCCGGCACTGGAACAGTGTTATAACACTATGTTATATAAAAGAAGGGACATTTTATTCCAGCGTTTCTTCTCTGAGAAACTGGATTTGTCAGTAAGATGCGCTTTCACAGTTGCTTGTTTCAGAGAAGGTGAGCATAGTTTCCCACAGCAATCCTGCCTGGCGAGAAGTGAATCACCTTGGTGATTTTTCAGATCTGACTGTATGTTGGTAAATCACAGCTTTATAGCTCAGCTCCTCTGTAACATTTATTTATGGCTGCCTTTAGGACAAAGAACTCTTAATAAAGCCAATTTTATTTAATATTTGACTGTAAACTTGTGCAGTGATGGCTATGCTTTGAATTATATTTATTTAATAAATAATAATTCAGTATGGTGGGGTGTTTTTGAACATAAACTGAAATGTATAATCTGGACTTTCGTCAACCAGAGTAGAATTTACCAATTTCTGTTTTAAAATCTGATTCTTTTAAATGCATCAAAATTGAGCATCAACCAAACATGATTTTTTTTTTCTTCAATAAGAATCAAATATAGTTTAAAAACATATATCAGCCTATTTTGCTTATCTGTCATAAGTTTAAAAAAAAGAAAAGGAAACTCTCCAAATTGGAAATGAGTTGATTACATTTTGCATAAAACTTGAAGCAGACCTAAAAAATCTGGATCAGTGGCTGTCTAATCTCTCACTTCAGTTAGCATTTATCAATAAAACAGACTAATGGAGCTGTTGCACTTTTATTTTAAACCCATGTAGCCCTTAAGCTGTCTTTCTTTTGTGCTATTTTGCCTACAAGCAGAGAAGTTGTAGAGAAACGACTCCCTTCTCTGCACAGCTCCACTCTGCAGCCACTTTGCCGTGTTTTAATGTTGGAGCAGAAACATTTTGTACTTTTCGAGCGAAGACTGCCGTTTCCCTGAATCCTATTGAAGGTTGTGGCCTTCAAGGCGTCAGGTTAAAGCAGGGTGGCACACTGCTCCTCCTCTTTATTTATTTTTATTTTTTTATTTTTTTTGCAAAATCTGCAGAGAAGGACAGAGGGGAGGAGGGGCCGACATGCCTCGGTATGCTCACATGTCGTTGCTATGGCTCTCAAGGTCTGGAAACAGTCTTGAATTTCCATGACATTGCCACGGTGACTTGGCTCACTGGGTGCAATCATCCAGGCATCTTTATTCATGGCCTCCTCTGTTCTTAATCCCCGCACCTCTAAACTCTTCGCTTCTTTTAGTTTCGGCTGCAGAGGTTGACCCTCCGGTCGCACTCCCCCATCTTCTCCTCTTTCTGAGAACTCACTGGGCTTTGCAATGAGCTTTTTGTGTTGTGATTAATACCAAGTTTGCGGCGCTCTTTGCTCGTATAATGGGGATGCAGAATCGCTGCGTTTCTCTGGGAGAAGGAAAGATTGCGGCCTGTTTACCAGCAAGCAGGGTAGAGACGAGACATAATGGAGTAGCCAGATGAGATTTGATCTGAACTGTGTGATTGGTTCTGGTGCTGATCTGCTTATGCAACACCCATAAATCAGGCCAGCAGATTTCCCCTTTATCTCTGGGCAACTGCCCAGAGATAAAGGGGAAATGACAGGAGGACATGGGAATCACATGGCTGCATGTACACAGTTTTCTTCTGAATTACAAAAAGTCTTTCATTGTTTTTCTGTTTTTTTTAAATCAAAGTAAGACCAGCTATGTTAAGAGAAAGATATAACTAGAAAAAAAACACCTAAAAGTAGGCCGCCTAGTTGCTTTCATTGAAAACAGAAAAACAGCTGTTTCTATTTCTACTGCTGGAAAAATAATTTAACATGTACATGTTTATTGTTATATTAATATCAAATTCTTATTTTAATCGTGTTCAATAGATGTGATTAGAAATACAGAACAAATACAAAGTTCTGCACTTACTGCACAGAATATTACATCCTTTATTTTATTTTTAAATTTTTTGCTCTGCTCATTGCAGAGGGACTCAAGACTGACGAGCTGGTATTAGTTGGGTTACCAGTTGGTTTATCCTCTCTAGTAACCAGCCTCTTGCTGCTCTTAGCCTGCCAATCAGTAACTCTTTAACTGTAGTGATAGTACATATTATACATAACAAACATAATAGTAAATGTTTGACTATTGGTTCAATATAAAAATGCCTTATTTTTATTGTATTTATTTTCCATAATATTTATGTTTTGTCTTTTAACTTTTACTTGTACAGAGATGGCTTTTAACGTCTCTGTACAGTATGTTTATTGCTATGTGTGTTTATTGTTTAGTTCTAGTTCTAATCTAGTTCCACCTTTTTCCAAATGAAAATATGTACTTAATAAATAGAAACTGTGCTGACATAAGGTGATCTAAGCAATTAGTGACTGTGGAGCAGGTACATGCCCCCCAGGGGGCCGGGTAGGGGGCATTTTGAGGGATTGTTCGTCCGGGGTACCAAACAGGTAAGGACCACCCCTGCTGCCAGCTGCCCTAATTAAGCAGGAGGACAATGTGTGTGTTTTTTCCTATAAACAGAAATATTTCCTTATCAAGCTCAAAACCAGTGTAATAACCTTCCTCCAACAAGCTGAGTGGGAGTATAAATTTTAAATTGAAATACATTTCCTTCATGTTTAATATACTTCATGTTTACCATACTGAAACACAGATAACGTATTTTTGAATTTGACAAAAAATGCCATCTGTAAACTTCATAAGCTTTGTATGCAGTTGAATTGCTGCTGACAAAAATCAGCTTTACTGGTTCAAAAAGAAGCTGTAGCACTTGAAGCTGGAAGCCAGTCAAATCCATCAGTCATAAACACATAAAAACATGTTTCCCTCTGACCCTGAATTGACACTCACTAATCTGCGTAATCCATAGCCTCGATGGAGCAATCCTCCTCAGATCTGCGGCCTGATGCTGTCTCCAAGTCGTATAACATCCCTGCAGATCCGTTTTCTCCTCATTGACTTTAACCTCTGTCTGGTCAATTCTCACAGCGCAGAACAGATAACGTTATTTCACAGCTATGTTTACATTTGGTAATGTACTTTCAGAGGAAGGCTGTGTGAGAGATGTAGTAGTAGAAAAAAACATCAAGCATTTTGAGGATACATTGTCGCCAATAAAATAATTTTTGACAGCCTTTTACTAATGTTGGACACAAACCTATTAAAGACAATATAAAAACATTGGCCTTATTTCACTTGTTTGAGTTTTACAAAGTGTTAGGTGTTAGAAAATGTGCTTATAATTGATGATTAATTGAAACTGAGAATAAGTCAGTCTTAGACTCTTTTAATTATATTTTTTAAATTATAGTACTATAATTTAACTATAGTACATTTTGTTGTAAGTATTTGACTTTTAGTTGTATCAAAAGGTTTAGTTCTCTATAAAATTGATTGTTCGAATATCATTAAGTGATACATTCTTGTTTAGAGTGGACGTGTTCATAACAGGAAGTGTCCTCTGTCCTGCAGAGCCCATAGTGAGGAACGGCCGTCCTGCTTCGGCCCACAGCGTCCACTCGTACCTGCACCAGTACACAGGGTCCTTTAAGAAGCCGCCGATGAGACGGCCGCAGAGCGTCATCGGAGGAGGGCTGGGTTTGGTCATGCCTCGCAACGGCAGCCGCCTCGGTGAGCTGTCACACCGTGCTTCCAGAACTGAAAATATTGCTGGAAATCTCAATTTTCTTCCATATTGAACTTCTGTCGATTTTACCCCAGTGAATTTAGTATAAAACATTTAAATAAGATTCAGAAAATGTTATATTTTAATAACCCTGAAGAGAAACAATCCAGCTGTGTCTAACGAGCATGAGCGTAGAGTAACCTCCTGATGTGGGAACGCGTGCATGGACATAGTTCACAAAAACCTCAGCGAAGGCCTGTTTTTCTTTCATATGTTTATTTATAATAAACATAACTAGAAATAACAGAGATTCTTCAAGGCAAAGCAAGGCTTCAAGTTCACAATGCATCAGTGTTTTACATAAATATGAAGCACAGAGGGAATAGAAGTGTGCTTTGTTTCTAAATGTGCTCAGGCAAGAGAAAAATTGTATTTGTTGCTGTGCTTTTTTTCCTGTAAGGCTCATCGTCAGTGACATAAATAAAATCTGCCACACAAATTTAACTTTATTTACTTGTTCTGTATCCTCTGACATCAACACACAGAAGGTCTAAATAAATAAAGTGTAACCATACTTGTACATAAAATTGCACAAGCTTTATGAACAAGGGCCAATATCTGATTTATGCAGCAGCAAAATAAATGCCACTTCATGCCATGTAAATGCAAGCTGCTCCATTTTCCAACACCAAACAGGCAAGAACTCTAACTTTATTAGTAATTTGAATGTACGCGTGACCAACTTCATTACTTTGTACCTATCAACAAATTAATTTCAACACATTGTTTAGTTTTGATTAATGTGATCAGTTTTACAAAAAATAGAAAGATAACCCAAATTTATTGGAAATGTGATGTTTTTGTAATAGTAACAAGAAGTCATGAAATGGTCTTTTTTGTTAAATAAGAATGACTTGGGTATAAACTGAAAACACAAAAAAACCACGATACTGTGTTAAATGTTTTTTAACTCACAGCATGTATAAAGATTATCAAACGTTTTCTCTTTTTGCAGCGATGACATTTTTTTCCTTTACAGTTTCTAACCGCTGTTCTTGGCTTGACAAATGTAGCTCAGTTAATAATTTTTAACTGATGACCCGACTCTGCAAAAAGACAGTTTCTGTCTGATTTTCTGTCAGAGACAAACTTCCTGGTGGAATTAAAACAGTTTCAAATCTAAATCTACCAGAGTATATCTAGATGAAGGTGGGTGATGCAAACTAATTTAGATTTTTTATTTAGAATTTATTAAGGGTTCTAATATAGCAACCAATGTACACAGTGTAAATAATGTGTACACTGTGTGTTTACATTAGCTTTAAAAGCTGGTAATGTGGTCTTTCATTATGTTAAATGTTGAGAACGTTTCTCTGGTGTAAAAACTGTGTCCTGCATGAAACTGTTAGATATTTAAACATATTAAACTTTCTGTGTATTTAATTTAGATTTAAGGGAAAGAGACCCCATGCAGAGGTACTTAGGAGCCCTGAGTCGGTCCTGAGCCACATGTTGCACATCCCTGCCTTACTGCTTTCCTTCCTATTGTCCAGATATTGTCCATGAGAACATAAACATGGGGTCAGACGGGGAGAGCGATCAGGCGTCGGGGACGTCCTCCGACGAGGTGCAGTCGCCCACGGGAGTCTGTCTGAGGAACAAAGGGAACAGACGCATCTCTGCTGAGGTGAGATGAGCTCCAGTCTCGCGTTTCAGACTGGTAATGTCCTCACTTTTCCTCTCTGCTCGTCAAACCGAGGATGTCTTGTTGGATGCAAGTCATCCATCTATCTTAACAAACTCTGACGCATGAAAATGCTCCGGCGTATTAACTCAGCCAGTTCTGCTGCCGTCTGATTATTCGGCCTCCTCGTTATGGCTGAACGTATGTTTTGAAGATGTCAGAGGAATAAAGGGAAGTCTGATCATCTCACTGAAGGCTTTTCAGCAGGCAAACTGCATCGTCGCGTAGGCTTGTTCTCAGCGTGTTCTCAGCATGAACACACTCCGTCCTCTTCCACTTATTGTTCTTCAGAGCAGAGTTTTAAAACATGGTTTGAAAGCTTTTACTATTGTCACTACGTCCGCCTACTCCGAGCCCTTTTTCTCTCTCTCACACACATCCTGCCGAGAGCGACCAAAGTTCGGCGTACCTTTTGTGATTATATAATGCGAAGAGATGAAGGAATAAATCTCTGATTGTCTCTTTGTTCCCTTAATGAGATTGCTCTTCCTTGTGCAGTGAAAGGTTTTTCTCTCTTTTATGAGTTAAACGGGGTGAGAAATTCCCCCAGAAGATATTGATCAACATGTTTATTTAAATCTTCCTGCAAATGTTGCCTTGGTATTTTAGATCTAATATGCGTTTATCAGAGTAGTGAGTGCGTCTAGTGTGTCTCTGATCGTCGGAAAGGAATGCGACACCTGCATGCGCGTGCAGGGCGCCTCAGGTTTTAATGGGCTGATGAGATTTAAAGGATGAACAGCTGACATGAATCAGGAATCGGGGCAAATGTCTGTCCAAGCGAAACCTCAGAAAGACGAACGTCCCTCTTTCATCTTTAGATTTTAACAGATGTCATTTTTGTCATTAAAACGTGACGTAATAAAAATATTGGATGTTCCACTGTTTGCACATGTCAAGTTTCTTTACGGTTCCAACTGAAAAAGGGATAAATGAGTTCAAACAAGGTGATTTCACCAGTAATGATCACTTGTTTTTGCAGATAGTCTCTGAAGACACCATGCATGGAAGATTGCATGTGGTTGGAAAAAAACCCTTTTGTACTTGTGGTGTAAATGCTGTGCTGCCCACACATAGAGCTGAACTCAGAGAGCAGCACACCTCATACTTCCTGTTTGACAAGCAGAAAAAGTTCATTACAATGAAAGCTCCAAAGAAACTGGCATGTATCTAGCAACGGCGCAAACTTATTATTAATGAGGAGCAGCCACTGTGGTATTTTGTGGCGGCTTCACTGACTGAGAGAAATGAGAGCGTCCCTGTGTCTGCTCAGGTGGCGGATCGCGTTTCTGCAGAGGAAGCCATGCCGTGTTGGGATTACATCACTAGGATTAGTGTAATGCGGTCCAGACGGGCCCTTGTTGTAAGGAATTAGAACAGGACGACTGGAGGAGGGGAGGCGTGGGTGCAAAGGTCAGGCGGTGGATGGACGTCGCTTGAATAAAATCGCCAAATCTGGGCGCGTGCGCGGGAACAAATGTTTCTGGAAACATGCGAACATCCCAGCAGCCTGCCACCAAGCCGAGCATCTGTTGAATAATCTGCCATCAGCAAATTGTTCAAAAAAATGTACAAAAGAGTGACAGATGCCCATTCGAGAACCGCTGTGTTTTTGTTGATGGCTTTAGATGAAAACAAACTAAGACGGCGATGAACAGGAAGTGAAAATCTAAAGCATTTTTCAAAGGAAATGCTGAGATTAGGGCTGCAACTAGCAATTATTCTAGTGATTATTTTGA
Organism: Poeciliopsis paucimaculata; assembly: GCA_903067055.1. Taxonomy (NCBI): domain Eukaryota; kingdom Metazoa; phylum Chordata; class Actinopteri; order Cyprinodontiformes; family Poeciliidae; genus Poeciliopsis; species Poeciliopsis paucimaculata. The sequence goes on from CAEGAD010011362.1 coordinate 67,507, forward strand.
TAATTAATCGAATAAAAAACTGGCACATTCTACAGGATTTTCTTTTTTCCACTTGGGCCTTTTTATACAATACTAGAAAAGCAGTAAAAGATGCGAAAAAACAAACAAAAAAAAGGACAATTTTATTTTACATTTAGTGCGTAAAAAGCAACAAGATAGCATTCCTTCAGTACATTTGAACTGGGTGACGGTAAAACTGCCACCTGAGAAGTTTTGGCTAAAACTTATTTACAGACTAAGGTGTTTTTATCTTAGTAGATATATATTGTATATATTTATTTCAGTAAATGCCCTATTTTGTTAACTTTATTAACAATTATTCAATTACTAAATTAGGTGACTATTGTTTCAATAATCGATCAATTAGGATTAATCATTTGATCCCTAGTTTAGCTCTAATTTAAAAACATCTAGTTGGTTATAGGATAAAGTATTGTGATTTATATTTAATCAGTAATTATGCAATTTAATTTACAAACCAGTTTGCATTGATTAAACCTAATTTGTCTTAAATGCGAACTGGAAATGTAACATTTTAATAATATGCTTGCAAATTCACCAGCAAGCATATTATGGAGCACATTTCTGCTCACCTTGTGCAGCAGACCATCTACCTGTTCTACTTTCTACTTCCTGTTTACTCAACTGCGTGCCTCAATGTTTTGAGCTGCAAACGGCCTAAAACTTCGATCACTGTTGTGTTTGAATGAAAGGCCGAAGGTCAGCCGACCCGTCCAGAAGGCTGGTATAGATCTATCACTTTCCCATGTGCTGAATTGTTAGTTACATAAAAGTCGGCGTCGGCTGAAAACAGGAAGTTTAGGTGTAAATGTGCCAGCTGGAGGCAGAGTTAAAGCAGTGAGAGAGGCCGGATTAAAAGTGGTGATCTAACCAACTAGAGATGCATTTTGGGAAGGATCCAGATGTTGAGTCTGTTTGAGTTTATGTAACATGTCAGTGGGATCACAGTGGACTAGCGGGGCATTCCAGGACCTTTCTCAGATTCCTGAAAGGGACGAACCTGTAATATAACAAAAGGTGCTGCAGCATAATGATAAAAAGAAACATTCTGCTGCAGCTGTGTTATGTAAACACACCTGTTATGTTGAGGCTTTTGACATCAATTTTGATTTGAAGCTAATTTTGTGGCTGATTTCAGAACAAACACAGTTTGATTGTTTCAAAGCAAAGACTAAATGATTACAGAGTTGACTCTGAGCAATCTTTGGTGTCTTAAACGAGAAATCTCCATGGTTAGGATAACTAACATTGCTAAAAGAAAACATTTTTGTGTGTATTCTAAAACGATAGCTGCTATCCTTTAACTTGAAGATTGTCAAGAGGCTGAGCTTAAGCTTAAGTATTCAAAAACATACAGTTTGTTCAGCTGTCCGCTGGAAGTCTTGCTCTCTTTCACTCTTTTATGGCCTGATTGAACAAGAGACGCATAGTAGAAAATACTATTCTTTAAAATTTGTTCTCACATCTCAGAAAAAATTGTCTCTTCTGTGTTTCAGAACGAATCAAGCTGAAGATCTACAGATTCCTGATAACTTTTGTTTCTCTTTACGTTTCTCAAGATCTGTTTCATATTCTCATCCGGGTGTATTTGCAGGACTTGAACAAACGTCTGTCCCTACCTGCCGACATCCGGATACCCGATGGCTACCTGCAGAAGCTGCAGTTGAGCAGCCCGGCTTTCGATCAGCCGCTGAGCCGACGCTCCCGCAGAGCATCGCTGGTGAGGAAGAGGAGGGGTTTTAATGTCGGGTTTATTACGTTGTGGTCCAGAAAGGTCAAATTGGAAGAGGCAGCAGCTCAAATCAGCTCCAGTTCTCAACATCAAACACGTTAAATAAGAAGTAGGGATCACGGGCAGTGTGTCTTTTGGTCAGAAACGACTTTATTTTGTATTTACAATTGCAATTATTTGACTGGAACATGCTTGGATTTTAATGGAGAGCCTGCACTAACTAAGGTAGTTGAAAAAGATCATTGGGATTAAAAAAAAGGGAAAATCGCATAAGCATCGCTCTCAAAGGTGTTAAAATTGAAGCTAAAATCCAGATTCACTTCTGTAGAAAGCCTGTTCTGATTCCTTCAGAGGTTCTTTTTCTTCCCCCTCAAGAATCTGACATTTTGTGACGTCAGCTTTTCTGAACCACATCCAGAGTAAATGCCGCTTTCTCTCTACGTAAATAAAACTCAAGAACAGAAAGACGAGCAGTGTGAACAAGTTGTTTGGTTAGATGACGGATACAGTTTCTCCCAACATGTTTGGATCGCTCCTGGTGGAATGGGTTCACGGTAAATGCAACCAACTGGGGGGAAAAAAGAAGCAAAGATTTTTTCCCAGGGGCTTTTATAGGAGCAACATTCTTGCATAACAATGACTCAAAGCTGAAGCTGCCGGAATGGTTTTTTCAGACCAGGTATGTCGTCTGACTTGATATTTATTAAAAACAAAAAACAAAATGACCCTTCAGAGAAAATCTTCTGAACCAGCAAGAATTTAGTTTAAAAAATAAGTTTGATTAGAAGTTCAATTCCAGTTTTTCCCTCTTTTCCTTAATATGCCTCTATTCAGGTAAATTTAGACATTGTAAAAAGCAATATTGGACTGGCTGCTTCATTGAAAATACACTTTCATAGGAAATCTTATAGCTGTTGCCTTTTAAATAGCACTCGACAAAATTGAGTTCCTTCTGCCAACATCTGAGGTTGGCGGCCTGTGAGTAAGGGAAATGAGAGTTTAATAGAAATGGGTCGCGGCGAGGCTGCTCCGTAATAAAGCCGAGAGCCGTGTCTTATTTAAAAGCAGAAGTAGAGAGTCTGATCCCCCCAGCTTGCCATTTGTTTTAAAACACAGCGTTCCCTTTGTGAGCAAGCATCAGTTATTGGCTTGAGATTTTACTTTGAATTTGCATTGTTAAAAACAGAAAAGAAAAAAAAAGCGGAACTGAGGAATACGTAACCCTGTCCCCCGCCCAGTTGGCTTCATTAGCATACATGCTTCCCTGCAAGGTTGTTTATAAAGCTCCGAATGGCTTCAGTCGAGTGCTAGACTCCCTGACCTTTCAGCTCAGCAGGAGCTCTCACATCCATACATGATCCAGCCTCAGCTTTGAAAGAAATTAAATGTTTCCTTCAGAAATCCACATTGATGTTTCTCCAGATTGAAGAGATACCAATCTGGAGGTTGGAAAGCTTGTCATTGCTTAGCCTTCCCGTTTGCAAACTCATCCCAAAAGCCAGAAGCGAACTTTCTTTTGTCACAACTGATTAGTTCTGATTCGGTTTTGGGCGTTTGACCTCCTTACATCGCCCCTCGTCTCATGCTGCCAGGCAGTCGTAAGGATTCGTCGCCATGTCTGTTAAGGCTGTCGCTGCTAATAAAGCGACATTAATGTTGTTTGTCCTTTTCTTTCCTCCAGTCAGAAATTGGGTTTGGGAAGCTGGAGACGTACATCAAACTGGACAAACTGGGGGAGGTATGCGACACAACTCCCTCTTTTTATTCTTTCTTTCTCCTTTCTGGATTTTTTGCTTGCTTAATTTCTCCTTTTATACTTTAAGATAAACGTAAAGATGCGAGATCTGAAAAGCTGAAAGTCTGGACAGATATAAAGTTTTTAACCCGATGCTGCTCCTGTCTAGCACCTCTGAGGCCTTTTTGTTCATCCTCCTCTCCTCCTGCTCTCCAGGGAACGTATGCAACGGTTTTCAAGGGAAGGAGCAAGCTGACGGACAACCTGGTGGCGCTGAAGGAGATCAGACTGGAGCACGAAGAGGGGGCCCCGTGTACGGCTATCAGAGAAGGTGGGAAGACTTGGGCGTACAGCACAAGCAGCCAAAGGCATTTTGCTGCAGAGTAGCAAATTAAATGCTAAATGCGGCTTTAGATTTTAGACTTCTTCACCTACACAATAAATGCTACGTTTGACAGGAAGGCCCTACCTTTAACACATCTTCCCTACTGTAAAGCACAGTAGAGGCAGCATCATGCTCTTGGGTTGCTTTTCTTCAGCAAGGAGATTTTTTTTATTTTTTTTTTTGAAAAAAAATATACCACAAATCATTTATTAGAGATTTCTTTCCTGGAGATATATAACAGTGAACTGAGACAGTCTGTTTTAGTTCACTTGTATTGTTTTTAGCTCTAAAGTGTGATAATGGGAAAGTTTGAAAACTTGGAAACACTTGAAAAGTGCTTGAATTTTTCAGTGGAAATAGTGTTCAAACCTTGTTAGTTGCCTAATTATATTAAATCATCCACGTATTGTGTAATAATTTCCTTTTTTTCTCTTTCTACCTCCATTAGATTTAGCATCTTTTAGCATCTCTATTGCTAGGATCTAAATTAGGTGCTAGCAGAGTTTGAACGCACGGCGCCTAAAATGTTACAGCCAGCAAAATATTGCATCCAGGCAGTCCTTCGCCTTTGTGATTTTGCAAACTGTTGAAACTACAGTCACTGTTGCAAGGGAGCTTGTTGCGCAGCTTCAGTCGTCATTAGTTGCAACATTACATGGCAACTTCTTCTACAAGCTTTGTCTGTGCACAATAAACTGGGTGGAACTGCAAAGAAAACATTGCAAAAAGTACATTTGTCCGTGTTTCGCATCAAGACGGTTTGATGATTTGCTTTAGCCCGGTATCTGCTCCCTGGGCAAAGATCTTCATCAGAGGCAAGTCGTGAGAATTCCCACATATTTCTTTAGAAAAATTAGGAAAATACTTAGTTCTTAAATTTAATCATAATTTAACCCTTAACAGTCTTAAAACCACGAAGAATGTCCATGCTAGGCTAGAAATAACATGTTCTCATGTCTTAAATTTGCTCAGTTTGTTTTTTTTTTTTTTTTGCTTTATTGGATGAGATTACATCCTCTTGTTTTCTCTTTTATCGTCTTAGTGTCTCTACTGAAGGACCTGAAACACGCCAACATCGTCACTTTGCATGACATCGTCCACACGGACAAGTCGCTCACCTTGGTCTTCGAATACCTGGTGAGGCTGCCTTCACCTTCGCTGTCACCTTGTTCTCTACTTGCGCCTTCCTCCCATTGCGGATGCTAAAATTTATGCATTTCTTAACGCTTATTATTCATGACCTTATGTAGAGTCTGGGGGAGGCATTTAGTTTACCAACTGTTTCAGGTCATGAGCTCCTCACTCTCGGCTCTAACGGCCTCGCTCTCTTTTCCAGGACAAAGACCTTAAGCAGTACATGGACGACTGTGGGAACATCCTGAGCATGCAGAATGTTAAGGTGAGCCTGCCGGCCCAGCTGCCTGGATGAATTGTCAAGATGGTTTTGGTTTTTTTTCCTTGTCTGCTGGTGTTGATTTAAGAAACACTGCTTGTGTGCCCCCTGGTGGCAAAGTGTGGACACTGGAATAATCAGTGCAAAATGTTAAAAGATTTTAAGATTTTTCTGATTGTTGGATGGAGTAGCAATTTACAACGCACTCACAGGCTTTTAATTGGATGATTTTCTGTGACGTATTTGTCTTATTAATCACAGAGGTTTCTTCCTGTAGATTTTCCTGTACCAGATCCTGAGAGGGTTGGCTTACTGTCACAGACGGAAAGTTCTCCACAGAGACCTGAAGCCCCAGAATCTGCTCATCAATGACAGAGGAGAGCTCAAACTCGCCGACTTCGGTGAGGTCCAACGCCATAATCACATCTTCTGTTTTTTTTGTGTGTGAAAAAAAATAACCCAAATCTCTACTGAACACTACCTGATTTTTTTAATTGAGGAATTTTCTGTGTCGTTTTTTCTTTTTTGTTTGTGTTTTTTTTTAACGTGCTCTGCACAGGCCTGGCAAGGGCCAAGTCCGTGCCCACTAAGACGTACTCCAATGAGGTGGTGACGCTTTGGTATCGGCCTCCGGACGTTCTGCTGGGCTCCTCTGAATACTCCACGCAGATAGACATGTGGTGAGTGGGCCTCGCTCTGCGGGGAGAGAGTCTTTACTTCCATATGTCCGCACTGTGGAGGAAAGGGCCGACAGATTTCCAAAACAGGGAGATTTCCCTCTACACAGATTCAGTCTGGTCTGTGTGCAAACAGAGGCCTCTCACTTTATTGTTTTCTCATAAAAGTACTCATAACCTTTGAACCTTGTCACATTTTATTACATTTGAACCACAAAGTATAACGTAGTTTCTATTTCCCAACACCAATTATGAAATGTTTTTGAAATGTAACTTTTTTTTTTTTTTTTTTACTAAACTAAAGAGAGTGAAAAGTTTTTTGTTTTTTTTTATCCATTTGTGTTCATGAGTTAATACTTTATTAAGCATTAGTCTAACCCATACCGTTCCTGTAAGGTTTATTTTTGTGCTAGTCAGGTAACCCTTACTATAATCGTGGTGAGAAGGTCTTGGTCAGAAGTTTCTGCCATGCTTAGTGCTTTGCATGGAAGCCAGTAATGAAGAATAATTTAGATAAAGGAGTTAAAGGTACTTCATATTGCTGCTAAATGTTTTTTGTATCGCTGTCTAGGCATATGACTGGATCTGCTCGGATTAACTGTTTTGTTTTAATCACTAAAATTGCTCCACAGCTCCTTCAGAGTTCCTATGGAAAGAGTTTGTTTTTGTTTGTTTGTTTCTAACTTGACAAAACATGGAAAGGTTTAGAATACTTTTAAAGGCTAAAGAGTTCACCGACGCTTCAAGCGCTGTGTGAGTTTTATGAGTGACGAATTGAAAGCGGCCTCTGAGTGCCCTGCTCTGGGGAACCCGACACCGAACGTCGGTGAAAGTTGAACTCAGTCGTCTTTTGGTGACCCCCCCTCCACCATCTGTCGACCTTTCAGGGGAGTGGGCTGCATATTCTACGAGATGGCTGCCGGCAGGCCCCTGTTCCCCGGTTCCACAGTGGAGGACGAGCTGCATCTCATCTTCAGACTGTTAGGTCAGTGCTGCCCCCTGGTGACAGGGGGGGAAAGAAAAAAACAAACTTTTTGAACATGAGCCTTTAATCACATCAACTATGGCATGTAAACCCCTCCACCACATACACACACACACAAACACACTTTAAGTGCATGAAAAAGCCCCTCCAGCTGGCGCAGTGAAGCCTGACTCCAATTAAATGTCCCACACAGGCACTCCTACAGAAGACAGCTGGCCTGGAATATCCTCCATCGATGAGTTCAGGTCCTACAAGTTCTCCAAGTACAAGCCACAGCCGCTAATTAATCATGCTCCCAGGTAGGACAGATAATTTATTCTGTTATGCTGCAAAAACACCAAATGTTACCAAGTATTTTTGATCTAGTTGTAGTGCAAATATCTTGAATGCACTTGAAATAAGGCGAAAATACCTTGCAAGTAACTCTTCAGCAAGATGTAGGAGCTTGTTTTAACTCAGTAATTCCTTAATATTATAGAAAAAAGGACTAGAAGTAAGTTAAATAATCTGCCAGTGGAACAAGACATTTTGATTTATGACATAAGACAAAAGTCAGATTATTTAATTAGTATTTTTTCTATTCATATTTAAGAAATTATTGAGTTAAAGCAAGCTCTTATTTCTTGCTGAAAAGTTACTTTGAAGTTAGTTTCGTCTTATTTTAAGGGTTCTAAGATATTTGCACTAGAAACCAGACCAAAGATACTTGGTAAAATTTTGTGTTTTGCACCACATTCTTCATATGAGGGTTTTATTTTTAACAACCTTTACACTAACATAACCTCCCGCTTATTTCTGGCAGTCCTCTTATTGAAAGCAGGAATGAGCAAGTATTTGTCGTGATGCCGAGGTACAGCAGTAGAGCTCACTGAAAGCAGTTAAATGGTAGACGTTCGTGTTGCTGGGTTGTTTAGCTAGGAGTGTGTGTGCTTTGTCACTTCCTGTAAGGAAATCCTGTGGAATAGTTGACTCTGTTTGGCCGAGTTTCCTTCCTTACAGCCGCCAGGATCTATGAGTCACCCCACCTTACTGACCCCACGCCCCTCTTCTCCCCAACCCCCTCTCCCCTTTTCCATGCAGACTGGATAACGATGGAATCGACCTGCTGTCTTCATTTCTAAAAGTGAGTCACTAGCTACCTGACAGAAATGGTGCAACGCTAACAGCAGAGCAGCTTACTGTTAGGATAATATCTTTGTTAAAATCACAACAAGTCACTGCAAGAAACACAAAGTATTTTCAGTCAAATATCTTCGTTTTGCCTCATTTCAAATGTACTAACTTGCAAGTAACTTTTCACTAGCAGTTAGGAGTTTAAGTCAATAATTTCTTAATATTGTTGAAAAAGTATAAGTGAAATCATCCGCGAGTGCAACAACACATTTTTCCCAGACTTCACTTATAACTAGTATTTTTTTTAGCAATATTAAGTAATTATTGTCTTAAAACAAGCTTGTGTTTCTTGCTGAAAAGTTACTTCTAAGTTGCCTTAATTAAAGTGTAGAAACCGGACAAAAAATATTTGGTAAGATGTTGCTTTTTTTTTTTCTTTTTTTTTTTTTTTGCATTGATTCTTGCTCTGTCTTAAGCTGTTCTTTAACAACCGTAAGCCAACCTTTTGTCCCAAATTTCAGTACGAATCCAAAAAGAGGATCTCTGCCGATGAAGCAATGAGGCAGCCGTACTTCAGGACCCTGGGGCCGCGCGTGCACACGCTGCCAGAGAGTGAGTAATCGCATTGTGATGCAGAAATGCAGCCAGAGAGGTACACAGCACACAAGCTCTTCCAGAGAGTGGAGGGGAGCTTTTATACCGAGAGGTGACAGACTGTGTCTCTTCTGCAGACATGTCCATATTCACGCTGAAGGAGGTGCAGCTGCAGCGAGACCCCGGCTACCGGAGCTCCTCGCATGCAGAATCAGGTGAGACGCTCAGAGGAGACTGCCTGGCAGAAGTGTTCATTTATTTGTTTTGTCACGTTAAAACCGTGAACTGTAATGTTTCATTTGGATTTCGAAGTAGAACATAGTGCACGATTGTAAAGTGAGGATGATGGAATAAGGCTGCTTTTTTTATTAAAATATCTTCAGTGAGGCACGTGTTTTTGCAGCCTTTAACAAGTTTACCTTCAGGAAGCAGCACTCTGTCTCTTCCCATCACTATACTTATTTGTGCATTACCCACAGCATGATGCTGCTTTTCTTGGTCGTCATGGTTCTCTTTGTCCTTTAAAGAACAGCTGTATTTATGCTGACATTAAGTTACACAAATACACACAAATATTAGCCTTTGTAGTTGCAAACTATGAAAAATTTAAGAGGTGTGAACACTTTTGCAAGTTGTTTTGGTTCATATTTCATATCAGTCAATGGGAATCAGAGCCACAGTCACTGATGATGGTTTGCAATAGAATTTGTCTTTTTAAATTCAAACAAAATAAAAATATTTCTAGCATTTTATTACCAAACTAACACAATAAATGACCTTAAATAAACTGTAAAGTGGCCTGTTTAGGGGAACAAACCTGCAAAGGGATGAATTGATCTCAAACTCATTTATTATTCATAAATTTTTTACATAAAGCCTTGAAAATAAAAGCATTTAGGTTTCCAAGAAGGTATTGGCACAATAACCACTGTGATGAGTACTTAACAAGTGTTCCAGTACATTACATTATATGAATGTAATAATTTCTAACTGGCATGCAAATATAGTGAAAAAAACGTTGTAATAAAGCATATATTACCAACACAACAACCATAGAGTTGTGCAGTTTAATACAAATATTATTTTGGTTTCACATTCCTTACCATGGTTCAATTACCGTCTCACGTCCAATCAACAAAACACTTACTCTGCCTGACTAACAGGCCTGAAAAAGCAACACATCATGTCCTGATGTGAAGAAATTCAAAAGCAGGAGGAAAAACAGACTCATTGACATCAAGTCTGAAAATGGCTACAAAGACATTTTAAGGTTTTGGGACTCAATCTACCCATTGGAGTTATTATCCACAAGTGGAGAAAAAGAAAGAACAGTGGTGAACCTACGTAGCAGTGGCTGACAAAAACTACTCATTTGGGAGGTGACAAAAACCCAGAACAACATCTAAAGTGCAAAATAAATATTTCATTTTGGATATCTGGAATATGTGGCAAAAAAAGCAAAGATAGATCAAATCTGTGAGGGTGTAAACTCTTCTGTCACATCTTTTCAAATTTAAATTCAAGCTACCATTCTGACATCATATATTTCCTCTTACTATATGCAGTCTATGTGCTAATGTTATTAGCACTTATTTAATATAGAAGTAAAATGGAGTTGCTATCAGACTAATAATCAATGGAGATCAGTAATAACAAATTATGCGTCAGCTTCCTGAAGGAATATCCTGTTTGTCAGTGGGATACTACCTGAATAAAAAACCAAATGATGCACTGAAGTACTGCTAACCCTACTTGATTTATTTATATTCATTAATCCATAGTTACATATTGCAGCTAGAAAATGTAACTGTGGTTTGGTCAACGGTGGTTATAAAAATCCCTGAGTCTCCACATTGAGTTACAGGAGCCTGACCGCCGTGTGAAATGGCTTCAAGTCCTAAACTGACTCATTACCCACAAACTTTTGCGTACGCTAAGAAGAAAATGCAACGTGTTGCTTTGTTTTATGTTTACTCTGATTATTTTTTGGTATTAGTTTAGACACTCACCGTCAGGGAATCCTGGCTTTAAAACCATTTATTTTAAATCATAGAAAACTGTGTTCCAATCTGTGTTTTTCCTCTTTTTTCCACCAGCCAATGGGAAGAACAGAAGACAAAGCATGCTGTTTTAAAAACTCTGGACGGGACTGTTTTACTTTTTATTTTGTTGTTTTTTGATGAGAAGGACCTCCTTGCAGACAGATGAGTTCAAGATGGATGAATGTGTTTAAATCATCTTCATTACTCCTCTTCCTTCCTCCCCTCAAAATACTTTGAAAAGCTATCTATCCACAGTACGACTCCTTCCCACCCCTCCATCCCTGCATCCTTCTCCCAGGTTCAGTCAAGCCTGGCTCCAATAAGAGATGTTTATTTACTGTACATTTATATTTATTGAATTTGCTGCTAAGTCAAACTACTGTTTAGAATTTAACTGGCTCAGTCACTTTAATGAATACATGCCATTTGTATAGATTTTTAACTTTTTTTTTTTTCTTTTTTGAGCTTTGAAGTGATATATTTTTGAGGGTTTTTTTTGCTCACTGTTAACATGTTCACTCCACCTTGAAAGCTCCTTGTTGTGCTGTTCGCAGACGTAGCAATGTTTCCGTTGCAACTCGGAGGAAGGTCAAACGCTCTGTCTGTTATAAACGGTGCTGCATAAATCATCTGTGACCACTTGCCCTGAAGGCTTTCAAAGCCAGGTCTCATATGATAGGTGATGGCTTTCGTATCGATGAAAGCCCGAGCTGCAAAGCGCAGGTTGCGTCCCAGGATGCTCTGTCATGACCAATGAGACAAAAGGAGGGATAAAGAAAATGCCAACAGGGGCATTAATGGAAGAAATCCTCCTTGAAACACCTCAATGTTCTACTTTATTCTGGTCGACATGTCATTTTGTTTTCTTCCTCGGCTCCATCTACATGTTGCATACCACAGCTGGTGAACTCCTGAAGCAAGAAGATGCTGTCTCTAGTTCTGCCTCCCCCTCAGTCTCATCGTTCGTCTGCCAGTGTTACAACAGATGTTTTGTATAATATTCTTTAACTTTATTTGTGAATATTGAATAACAGTGTGGCATTTTGTTGGAGATGATTCCCATGTTTGAGTTTTTTTTTTTTTTTTTTTTTTTTCTTTTTTTCAGAGTAAAACAAATTAAATTTAAAGTTTAAACAAATGTTTTTGCTTTTCTCTTCTGATTCCCTGAGAAGTGTCCATACCCCGTATAATTTCCCACCTTCCGCCGTCTTACTTAGCTTGAATCTATCCTCACGGCTCAGTCTGAGCCAATCAGCGAACAGAAGAAGTTGTGCGCAATGACGTCAATTTTCTTAGAATTGCACTCGCTTGTAGTTTTACCAACGGCGGCGGTGGAAGTAAACGAAGCTGTTCAGGCCGAGATGGTCACATTCTTCAAATATTGAGTTATCATCTTGTTCGACTTTGCCCTTTCTCATCGCAGTGGAGGACGGGAGTTTACAGCGCAGGCCATTTCCGGTAAGCGTCATAGCGTCACGGCTAAGCGTTAGCGGCCAAACTTTAGCATTAGCTTCTCATTAGCCGTCGAGGGTCCAGACACGCTGTATGAAGCAAAATGTAGAACATGAACATGACTTTTTTATTTTTTAAAGTACAACAGAGGTTGATTTATAAACCTTTGCTAACGATAAGATTAGCTTCACATTTGGCCAATCACGATCCCCCAAAATTAAGGAAATCGGAGCCCAGAAAGCAACAGGTCGATAAATCAGTTGGCCAATAAATGTAGGCTATCTCATACATGTATGTAATGTAAACAGCACTGCCAGAGACCAGTAAGTTGATAGCAGGTGTGTGAATGATCGGGCTGCTGATTGCAGCCAGTCCACAATGTTACCAGAACCAAAGGGCCCCAAAACCAAATTTCGCTTAGGGCCCCATGGAGGCTTAGGCCGGCCCTGCAAGCACTTTGCTTCAGAACTAGGTTAACTTAATGTCTGTCGGAAACAAAAGCAGAAAAAACCTGTGCAGTGGAAAAAAAGTTAAAATAGTTGCAAACCATGCATCAGTTTCCATCCAATTCCTAATTGTTGCCTAAATTTCTGTAGGGCAAAGGGGAATGAATACTTTCAGAAGGTTGTTAAAATAATTAAAAAAAAACCTTAAGTTTTTACGCATTCAATGCCTTATTTATTGGAAATGACATTTTTTACATTACAAAACATATACAAAATGCATAACTGTATGCCAAGTCCAGTATAAAAAAAAAAAAAAAGCACGTAACTGTTACAAATTGTTTTATTGATCAGAAATCTCGTCTTCATTAAAATATTTAAAGATAATAAGGCACAGCTGGTACTATCAGGAAAGCATAGTGCATACATTACCACATTTGTGAAACCAGCAGTTTCACCTTGTAAAGAAGAGAACAATAATGTTTGTACAATATTAAAAAAAAAAGTTTCTGCAGAGAATGAGCCTGTCTGTGGATAAAATGTTCCTCTACCACAGACGTCTCTGACGTCCTGCTGTATGGCTTTATACCAAGTGCTTTCAACAACTAGAATCTGGAGCAACTCAAGTGCAAAAAGGAGTGAGGTCACATCTCTTTATTGTTTTTTGTTTTTTTGTTGTTTTTTTGAAGTTGAATTTTAACATAAACTCGACCGCAAACAGACAACGGAGAAACTTTAAATGATGATGCTCTGAGTTTGTTTGTTTTTTTTCTTTCACAGTCCCTGGATCAGGATTTGTGGGTGGCGGGGGACAGGAGCAGGGAGGAGGGTGTTCCTTCCAGGTTTGGGAGGGGGACAGGCATGTGTCCGTTGATTAGACTGGGGAACTGTGGAGGAAAGAGAGAGAGAGACGAGGCCGAGAGTTAGCTGCTTTCCGGTAAAGAACTGCAGCATTGTCACTGCTGTTTTTTTTTTTCTTCCTCTTTAATTTTTAATTCATTGTTCCTCTTCCTTCCTTCCCTCCTTCTCGTCTCTGTAACCCTAAAGCTCCACATCAGAATGAGTGATTATTTGTTCAAAATGTTATGAACAAATACCTGAACACTATCTCTTCAGGTGCTATCTGCCTGAACAGATAGTGTCTTCGGTGTGTGTGTGTGTTTGTTTCACAAATGAGGAGCAGCTCTCAAACCAGTCCACCCTGTTCAGCCTGGCTCCCCTGGGTTCTAACAGGAAGTATTCACAGGATTTCCTCTCCCTCTCACAAGCTCTGAAACAGGACACCTCTGCAGGACCCGCTTCCAAAGTCTGAGCATGTCTCTCAACTCTTGCTGTGTGCCGCTTTGCAAATAACCAAAAAATAAAACGTACTGGAAATCTTCTTTTTAAAAAGTATTTATAATCAAAGTTCTGCTGAAAAGCTAAATCTTAACCAACTTTTTTTTTTCCTTTTTTTTTTTTTTTTGCAGAAGCACGTGTTTTACCAGCATGCCACTTCCTCCTTTGTCTTTTTTTTTTTTTTTTTTTTTTTTTTTAAGAGCTTCCAGTAAATAATTACTCTATGTGTTGCACCTTCTGTTATTCTCTTCTGCTACTTTTGGCCCCTTTTGTCTTCCGCTTATCGGCGCCACACCCACATGCGCCGCGGCTCTTACCTGGAAGAGGGAGCCGTGACCCTGCAGCCGGGCGGGGCTGAGCGGGGCGACGGGGCTCAGGCTGCTCCAGAAGTGGATCCCCGACAGCAGCGGACTGTGAGCCAGCAGCAAACCCGACGGAGTCTGTGAGCGAGAAGTCCAAACGTGTGAGGGAGGAGGCCGGTAAATAAAAATAATAATAATTAAAAAATAAAAGTTTTCCCCAAGACTGAAGGAGAAACGGAGTTGGAAAAACGTTGCTCTGAGAGGTTTTCGGTAATGTGAAACATGCTGAAACGGTAAATGGATGCGCTTTGGCGTTTGGAAAAACAAACTGAGGGAGCAGGAAGGAAGTCTGTGGTTTCTCCTCCTCAATACAGGGGGGAGCTGGGGGGCATTGATCCTTAAGAGAGAAAACATATGAAATCAATTTCTACATCTATTCCCCTCCCCCCTACACACACACACTCCCTGTGTCACCTCAGCGACGTGAGCCAGAGCTGCAGAGGACGGCCCCAGCCCTGCTCCCATTATTAATGGAATTATTGGAGCATATGGCATCACTTAGGGACCACCCCGCCACCCCCCTCTGCTCTTTCACAGCCCCACTTGCTGAAGATTTCAGTAAACTGCTTGTTTTTCCTCCAATTTCTTCACCCGTAAACAGACAACGGGGTTGGGAAAACTATTAATACCTTTCTTAATGTCGGTGTTGCACGATCTGTTAAAAACACAGGCCTCCAAAGTCAATACGTTATTTAAAACGGATGATCAAATATTAGCTGATGCAGAACCGAGTCTGGATTTTTGCCACAATCCAAAAGTGTGCCACCGCCAACAAATATAGGGAACATCATAGAGTGACTTGTCGGGTCACGAGGAAGCTGACTTAGTAGGTTTTCATTATTTATGAGCTAGCTGACACTTTAGATAAAAATGTGACTCAGAAAAAGACCTGTTGCTACAAGGGCTCCTTACCTGTAGCACAGCTTTTTCTAAGAAGCATATTACACACCTCTTTGAAAAATAAAAAAAAATGGTGGATAAGTCAATCTGTGCTGGTGTAAACATTATGTCACCATGCAAAACTGCTTCCCTTTTTTAAACATCTGGGGGGAAGAAAACGGTTGTCAGAATATTCAATGAGATTCTTATTATTATTAATTATTTTTAACTACAGGTGCACCGATTGCAATTTTCTGACCTGCCGATTACGGTTTAGACCGCTACCAATTTTTTGCAGTCTGAAAAATCCTAAATATGGCGACAAATCAGACACGGTAAATTTATAAAATACTAACTGAATGCCTTTTCTGACTCATGTTTAAAAATATTTTTTAACCAATTTAATAGCTTAAGAATCTCATTTAATTAAATGACATTTTTAATTAGTTTGTATTTACTTAATGAATGACTACATTTATACCTACCTAGTAAAAATCTTATGTTTAACTAACTTTATAATACAAGTCATATTTACTCTACTTGATAAATTTAAACATGTTATTTAATGAACTTGGATTGACCTGCATAATAGTTTGATACATTTTATTTTAAAATGTATTCATGGTATTTGATGTAATCAATAGCTTAATAAATTGGACTACAGTACTTAAATTGACATTTTGTAAGCAAAAAAAAAGAAAGAAATTTGTGCTTCAATTCCTTTTATCTGTGCACTGGAAACCTCATCATGTTTTCTACTGAGAAGTTTTAGCAACGAAAATACAACATCCCACAAAAAAGGAAAATAAAAAAATAGCTTGTGATGAATGAGTGTAATCTGGATCTATTAAGGACTCTTAAAGCACTGCAAAGATATGCTGCGCCCAGCGATTAATTGGCTGTAAATGCTTTCAGGTGGGTCCAACACTGAAAAATCAGACTTTTTTTTCTTAGTCATTAAATGCATGAATACTACGAACTCCCGTAATCTTTGAGCTATGAACGCAAAATGTACTACGATGCACTTTTTTGTATTGGTGGAAAAATCCCTTCAATAGTGCAAGGTAATAATCTAGTAAATCATTTCATTTTGTGCTAAATTCAAATCTGCAGCATTCATTTAGCAGGGCGGACTTCAACGAAAACCTAGAAATGGATATGAGCCAGGAAAAGTTTGATCAGAACATCCGTTCAGACGGGAACCGCTTTCTTGTGTTTTCGTGACTTATGAGCTGGACCGCTTTCGGCTGGAAGAAAGTGACAGAATCCGGTTTGACTGCTGGTGCGGAGAGAGGGAAAGAGAAGGGTGTGGCAGCATGTGGCGGCATGTTAGAGGTGAAGGTAGATTCAGAGCACGGTTCACCTCAGACAACACTCAGCAGCCGCATCATCAAAACACCTTTCTGACTATGTTTAGTTTCATCTAAAGTGACTGACAGGAAACAGGACCTTTGGTCTGGAACGATTTAGAGGGATTCGGTTTTGATCCACTGACTGTTTCGTTTGCTTCACCTGTTCGTGGGTTTAATGTTGTGTCACTTGTGTCTGAGCATTTGATCCCCATGAGGGTGGAAAACACCACAGGAGTCCAATGTAGCAGACTCAGGGTTTTCCCATTATTCTTAAGCTATTGACGAGTGTCTAGAAACAAGGAAATGGTGTCGCATTTTTTCCCACACATTGGGTTTCCTGGTGGGACTTTTTAAGATACCTGTGTGTGACTGAGATAAGCGACTCACCTGTGCGGTGAAGAAGGCAGGAGTGAGGGAGCCGGACGGCAGCGCCGGGCTGTTGAGGGCGATGGAGCCGATGTCGCTCCCCGCCAGGAGCAGGGACGGGCTGGAGATCTCCAAAGCTTTTGGCTTTTTGCTTTTGGATGGAAGTTCATCGCCTTGTTCCCCGCTGCTGCTGCTGCTCCTCTTCTCAGGAGGCTGCAGGGCTCGCTCCCTGTGCCCAGAGGAGAGATTGAGTGGCTGAGCGTTCTGGTCCGAGTCCTCCGAGTCCTCTTCCTCAGCGGCGGGGCTCCAGCTTCGTCTGGGCTGGGCGTGCGGCGTGGAGGACGGGGAGTGGGAGTGCGAGGGGAGTCTGGATGCCCTGGGGGAGGCGTAGGATTCTGACTTGATGGAGGGAGGGGAGCTCCTCTCGCCGGTGTTGGCCCCGAAGCGGATGACGGAGCGCGGCTCGTCCTGGCGCTCGCGCAGGCTCCTCTGCAAGGAGCTAATTCTGAAGGACGAGTAGAGGCCTGAGTGGAGGTAGTCCCTTTGGCACTGCTGCGCCCCCAGGGCTGCGAGGGTCCTCCTTTGGACCTCCTCCTCACTGTCCTCTTCCTCTTCTGTCTCCACGTCCAGCTCAGGCGCCTCTCCCTCTTGGAGGGGAAACCTTCCAGAGGCTAAGCCCATCTCCACTGCCTGCGGATCCATCTTCAGGATCTCAGGGAAGGACACAAACTTATAGACAAACTTCTGGCCGATCACCTTCTTGATGATGTTCTGTAATGCAAACATTAGCGAAAGTTTCGTTACAGCGTCAACGGCATCAGTTGATAGTCCGGTAGACTCGGTTCAATTGGTGACCAAGGGTGCACCAATTGACCCTTGGTTTGAAAAACCTAAATCGGTTTTTCAAACGATTTAGACTGTTTTACACAGCGTAGCGCGAAAGCGAAAATGTAACAAATGTTGCAATTTTGGTCCCTCATCGAACCGAGTCTGCTGGACTATCAGGTGTGAAAACAGCCTTATAGATGGACCAGATCTGCATCAGAGTTCGATTACGCATTCAAACGAATCAAACTTTCAGAGAGAACGAACGAGAGTTGGATTAAAGCAGACTAAACAGGAATGGTGAGAATGCAACCTAAGAGGAAGTAGGAAGTAAAGAGTACTTTCTAGAAACTATCGTTCTTTAATCCAAATTTCAGCTAAAAAAACAAAAACTGCAGGGGAACAATTAGTCAGACTATCGCAGAGGAAGAGGTAAGCGGTTCATGATTGGCTGGAATAACCTTGTCATAGTAGTAGCGCAGGGCTCTGCTCAGCTTGTCGTAGTTCATGTTGGTCTTGTTCTTGCGCAGCCCCCACAGCTTGGCCACCTCCTCCGACTTGAGGAGCTTGAACTCGCCGTCCGTGGACGTCCAGCAGATCAGGTGCTTGTGGCTCTGGTCGAGCAGCAGCTGCAGCAGGAACTGCCACAGGGTGATGGCGCTGTCCATACCTGCAGCAAGCGGGAGGCGACACTTTCACTCGCGTCACTCAACCTTTCTGATTAAAACGTATTCCTGCCAACACGGCTCAGCCGCATGCAGACTGAATCTCGTGTGTGTGTGTGTGTGTCTGGTGGGGGGACGGCCCGTCTGAGCGCAGGCCGTCATGAATAGAACAGTGTGTGTAAAAGAATATGGTGTAATGTAGCAGCAGCAGCAGCAGGGGAGAGAGAAAAAAATACAAGCAGGAACAACAGCTCAAGCCAGAAATATGCTGCGGTTCAACCTGGCCCTCTCTCCACAGGAAGCATGACGGGCCCAGGGTGGGTTATTCCTTTAATGGAGGAATGTGCAGCCTCCGAGCTCCTGTCTGCCGACTAGGAGCTTTCTGTCCCCGACGACTCGAACGCATTAAAAATCCTGCATCCCTTTTTACTGTTTTTTCTTTTCTTTTTTTTTTGCTCTAGTTCTCACAAATAGTGGCACCAAATGATCAGTCTGTTAGCAGATAAATAATAAACTGGGGTATTGATAAGAGATTGTGCCTGAAGTTATTTAAACTCAGCTGATAACTGATATGTGTTTCAGGGTATTGCTTTACCAGCTGTACACATTTAGAGTCTGGAACTTTGATTAGGCCATTCTAACACGCAAATGCACTTCGACCTATAGAGCGTTCCATTGCAGCTATGGCCGGGTGTTGTGAGTCGTCCGGCTGGGTCTTGAACCTTTGCTCAGCCTTCCCATCAACTCTAAGCAGCTTCCCTGTCCCTGTTGAGGAACGCCATTCCACACAGCATGATGGTGCCACCACCATTTTTCACCGTGTGGATGGTGTTTAAAGAGAAAGTAATGCAGACCTTCAGTCTCACCTTTCTTCTCTTGGTCTACAGACTATTGACCACTTTAAACCTGTCAACCTTTCCACAGTTATATTCATTTAAGGTCTTGCTAAATGCACTGGAGTTTGTGGTTATAAGGTGCCAAAATGTTCAAAAGGCACCGATTTAAAAAATAAAAATGCTATCTGAGAAGCAACAAGTGAAAAACTGACAAGAGAGAAGCCTTTTTTTTTTTTCCACCGTCCAAAGAGGACTGGGACCGGTTTTCCGACACAAGCTTTGCCCCAGAGTCTCCTGTCTGCCATGTGAAACCACAAACCTGTCAAAGTCAGGACTTCCTCCTATTCTACTTCCAAGGACAAATGGAGAGGTGAGGGGATCCCACAGCAGGGGTGCGTTTCCCCAATCCGGCCACACTTCCCACTCCAATCCCAGAGGGAGGAGGTCAAAAGATCACATCATTGTCCCGTTTTCTCAGGTCCACCCAGTGACCCGCTCTGAACCTGGACTTCACCGTGGCCGTTAGACAAAGACAAGGTGAAGCTTGTCCGTTAAGCCAGAGAGCTGAAACTTTTATCTTCTGTCGGTGGGACAGAAGATGCTGCACTTCCTGTTGCACAAGCCTCACAACATGACTGACACAGTGACCTGTAAGAGAACGGAGCAGATCTGGAGACGTGTTCCTGCTCTTTCTAGGAACGTCTCTGCTGGTTTTAGTGGGAAGGGGGGTGGGGGGGGGGGGGTGTGGAGGTGAAGATGAGGAGTCCTGCTGCTGATGCTCGGATGAAGAAGAGGTCTTTCTTAGTGAACACAAAGCCACGCAGTGTGTCGGCTGAACGGAAACCCCTAATGAGATTAGATGGTGCATGCAGACATAACTTGGCCATGAGCAAATCTGCTCTCTTCCTGTTCACAGTCCGTGGACAAAACCCCGTGAAAAGCCGAGGAGGTCTTGTGGAGAGTTAAGTCCCCTTTAGAGAGCCTCCAGAGGGGGTATGCGTTCACCCACTGGAGGTTCTACCCCACTGACTCATTTTCAAGATGTTGCTCGGACCGGAAGGAGTTCACCGCGTCCGACTCGAATCACGACTTTCGCAGCCTGAAACTCTCCAAAAAGTATTTCTAAGGAAGTTCGCCGAGAAGCAGAAGCTCGTAGCCGCGACACTTTCTAATAAAGCGGGCAGCCTCTCACCCTGCGTGGCTCCCGTCTCCACAGAGACCCTCCTCTCGCCAACAAAGACCCCTTTTGTGTCCAGAAACGCCAGCTTTACCTTCTCGATGTCCGGCCGGGTCTCTCTCGCTCCGCCAAACTTTACGTCGAGCAGCGTGTGATCCCTCGCTCTTCCATGCCGTCTCCCGGTCTTCGCACGGCTGCGCTGGACTGAAATCGGATCCTGGGCTTTTTTTTCTTCCTCCGAGCAGGAAGTCGGAGCAGGCGGACGCGGAGCCGGCTGACTTCCTCTCCCCTGCGATTCCCCAGGCAGCTCGCCGTCTGTGTAAACACGCACGTTTCCTCCCCTCCTCGACGCCCAGCAGCGGGCCTGCGCTCTGTCGGCGCACATGCTGGCGGAAACTCCTACCGTCAGTGAACTGACATCACCGGCTGCGTGGTGATGCCTTCAGGGACGCCTCGTTATAACGTTGTCCCCGACGATACAGATAACTAAATTAAATACGTACTTGGACACTGTAAGCTAGTTCTGCCAGTCATAATGCAGAGCAGCATGGAAACCTTCAACATACCTCACACTGTCCACACACCCGGTGTCTCTGTATTGTGAAATTTCAGGTAACAAGTCGAGAAAACATTACAGTTTACATTACTCTGTATATTTAGACGTTTGGGTTATTTCACCAAGTGTATGCTCATGCAAATCGCTATCCATTTCAGGAACAAAGCAGGACAACCTTAAACGTAGGTTTAAGGTATATATATATATATACGTTTATATGTATATATATATATATATATATATATATATATATATAAGAGTTTATATCTATATATATATATATATATCTATATATATATAAATATATATATAAATAAATATATATATATATATATAAAACACCTGTAGTTTCCAATCTAGGATTTTTTGATGAGTTATTTAGCCCTACTCACTCTAAATATATGGGAAATAAATGTATGAAAATTACATTTATTCTCGTGTGGATTCAGATCTCCAGAAAGCAACAACTTCAAAGATTTAACCATCCAGCAAGAGACAATGAGATTTTTGGCAATTTATTGTAGTCACATTCAGCATTTGACCAGCAGGGGGCGCTGCTGAGCACTCGCAGCTTCTACAGGTGACACAGTTTTATGTAGTGCATAAAGTGTTGGAGCAGCTTTATGTGCCCAGACCTTTTTGACACTACAGTGATGAAAGCAGAAAGAAACTTTTCTTTACTTTGATTGATATATATATATTATATATGATGAAAACCATGCAGGTCCAGCAGGCAGAGACGTTGTGCACATTAATCTATTGAAAACAGATGTAGAAATTTGAACAGAAAAAATATAGTTTCTGGAAGTTTCTAATGTGCCAGCAGGGGCTAAGCTTTAGAATAATTGCTCCCTGCTTAAGTTTCAATTTTGCTGACAGATTTCCTGGTGAAATTAAGACGTAACAGTGACAGAAAGAAAACAACTGCCTCTTTTATCTTCTCATTTAGTTAAATTGTATTGCTTGTATGATTATGACCTCTAATTTACAAACACCATGCTCTAAAGTTGACTACACAGGCTGATGCTGCAGTACAATCACCCCAGACTGTCTATTGATGAATGTACAGCAAGTTATGGGTGTTCATTCATCAAAGGGTGGAGGAGACAGCAGCAGTAAAGCTGGGCAACAGAGGACAGGAATCCAATGAATCCAGAACGTATCTGGAACTGAACCAGCAGTTTGAATGAAGTTTGAAGTTATCCAACACTGGACAGTGTTCATTGAATTGTTATTGTTTTATTATGATTATTATTATTATTTTACATTGCATATTTTGACAATGCGTCAGTAGGTAACCTTGTTGAAGGTCCTGGAGTCTTTCTGCGTTGAGTTTGCGTTGTTCTTCCTGTTCGTGCATATTCTCTCTGGGAACTCCGGAATCTCGCTCTTTCTGAATTTGCCTTGTGTGTGTGGGTGTGTGTGTGCGTGCAGTTGTTCGTCCTGCATATCTATGTGTTTCCCTGTGATGGACTATCAACCCCACCTCTTGCCCAATGACATTTGGCACCAGGCCCCCCGGAAACCTGCGAGGAAAAGCAGCTGTAGCCTCTGGATGGACATGTCAACCAGATCTGAAGGTTTACATCTCCACCTCAGAGGCAACATGAAAAATGAGCATCGACGCAGTGAACGTTGATACAAATAACGGTAGGGAAAAAAAATAAACTGGATCAAAGTGATCAGTGTTTGACTTTTGAATAAATATTTGTTTGAAAGATGTTTTTCCCGACACCAGGTTTATTCTGGGAGAAAAGCAGTCTAAAACGGTTCACTAATCATTACATAAATGTGCTAACAGTTTTAGCAGGTTCTTTTATTTTTGCTGTAGTGGCCTTTAACTCACAGGTGGGGTAGGTGAGTAGACTTGGCCGGGACTCGAACCCGTGGCAGGCTTCGAGTCCTCCGTCCCATAGGCAGTGCCCGCCGTACCCTTGTGCCTCGTTTGAGTTTTTAAAGATTTAGCAAAATGCTTCTGGAATCATGTGATCCTATAAGTCACCTTCCTGAATATTCATTGTCATAATTACAAATAAATATCCACATATCAATTCTCTAACTTCATTTTGCCAGCGTTAATCATTTCTGCTACATTAGTCATTTTCCCTCAAACTGGAGCACATCCCCGTGAAAGGCCTCCTCCCCCTTGGCTTGTTGTAACCGCATTTGGTCGATGAGATCAAACACCTATGTAAACGACCTTGGGAGGTCACTGGTCTCTAACGAGAGAAAGAAAGAAAAACAACAAAATGTGCTATTCTGGCGAGGCGTGCCCCCCTCAGCCCGCGTCTGATTGGGTGTTGGGACAGGCGTGCGGCTGAAGGTGGAACCCGGGAGCCCGGAGCGCAGCACTCACTGCGGCCGAGCCTCGCCGATGCGCAATGCCTCGCTTCACCGTCCACATCCGAGATGAATGGGTGGCAGTGGCCTGCCGGGACGCGTCCAACAACATCCGGTGGCTCGGACAGGAAGCGCTGAAGCGGTACATCAAGAACAAGCCGGACAACGGCGGCATCCAGTCTGTGAAGGAGACGCGGTTCTTGGTGCGCAGGTGCCAGGGTCTGGGCTTGCTGGACGCGGATGACACCATCGATGATGTGCTGGAGGACAATGACTTTGTTGAACTTGGTAATGACTTAAATGCAAGACAACCCTATCTGTACAAAGGTGTATTGCTTAATTCAAAGATTTTTTTTTTCATTTAATATAATTTTTCTCCTAAATTGCTTCCAGCAATTGAGGGAGACACCATGTCTTCCGACTTTATCCCATGTGAGCCTGGAGTTTCGAATATGTATCCTTAGACCTGCAAAACAGACATTAGAGACATTAAAGTAAATCCAAGTAGCAACAACATAGACACATTTGGATAACGTTAATTCTTAACTAGACCACAAAACAGTACAGCTGCATACAAAGAACCCGCAGAAGTAAGTATATTTTCTGTTGAACGCCTAAAAATGGATGTCAGATTTGGTTTTTGTGACACACATTTTATTTGTGCAGTACATTAGTTTGGATGGCAACAGCCTGACTTCCACTGATCTGGTCAACTTAGGCAGAGGACTCTACAAGATAAAGGTAATGATCAAACACTGTTGTGTTTTTTCTGTCTGTGATAAATCTTTGACTTCTCTCCTTCCACCAAACCTTTTTTTTTTTTTTTCAGCTTTCTCCGGAGGCAGAGAGAAAGGTTGTGCAATCACGAGAACTTTTGGACACCATTGTCAAAGAAAACCGAGGTAAACCAGCAGTTGACGACTGATTAACTGCGGAGAGCGTGCTGTAAATCAACGATCGCAGAATTTCGTTTTCCCACAATTTGACACCACCATGAACTTATTCCTCTGCATCTGTCATTCCTGCAGTTGTCTACGGAATCACGACAGGCTTCGGCAAATTTGCCCGAACTGTCATTCCTGTCGGCAAGCTCAAGTAAAGGCAACATTTTCTGGTTTAATCTCTGTAAACTAATGCAGAACGATCCTCTTTTATGTGCCACACACTTTCTGCTCCGCAGGGAACTCCAGGAAAACCTGGTGCGGTCGCACTCAGCAGGTAGAAATCTGTAAAGCCCACCTTGTGATCGATCCTTCTGAGCATTCAGTATGTTGGACTTTAGAGTTTTTTGCTGTGACTTGCAGGTTTGGGGAACCCACTGAGTCCCGAGAGGACCCGCATGCTGCTCGCTCTGAGGATCAATGTTTTAGCTAAAGGTTACAGCGGGATTTCTCTGGAAACCCTTCAAGCCATGATCCAGGCCTTCAATGGTGAGCTTCAACCGGACCCGTCAGATACCAAATCATTCCCCCAAGCTGATTTGCTATTCTGATCGCTTCTTTAACAGGCTCAGAGTTGATTTCTGACTAATCTTTCTCTCCAACTCACTTTGCCCCCATGCAGCCTCCTGCCTCTCCTTCGTTCCAGAGAAGGGGACGGTGGGAGCCAGCGGAGACTTGGCCCCCCTCTCACACCTCGCCCTGGGGCTGATGGGAGAAGGGAAAATGTGGTCCCCCAAGAGCGGATGGGCAGACGCCAAATATGTACAGTCACCTTTACATAGTTTCAACACATCAGCTCTGTAATAATAACTAGAGGAAACAAGCGTCGTTCTTGGAAAAGTAGAAGGTTATAGGTCCAATGGGGAAACATGTTTGCTTTTTGATGACCCCTGTCTTTGCACACGCTCTGTCTCCTTTTTACTCCTGGTCAGGTCCTGGAGGCCCACGGATTAAAGCCGATATCACTCAAACCCAAAGAGGTAACATTTCAAAAATATACACGTGGTGTAGTATTTGTTTTTATGAGATTAAGGGGTCAAAGTACACAACTTGTTCTGACAATTACAGGATGCTATTTTTTTCATGTATGAAGTGAGACAGACAAACAGACAATTATCAAATTTTAAATCAGTTAAAACGATGTTATTTATGAAAAAACTACTTTAAAATGAGATAAATAAAACCTAAATACAGTTTGCTTAAGTGTACATGCAGTCATAACAGATGCCACTTGAATTAATGAGACATTTGAACCATTCTTTCACTATTTGAGCATTTATCCATTATTTAGACCCGTGTGAATTACAAATAATTGCAGTAGATGCTAGTGTGCAGCTAATTTTGTTTTTTTTTAAAATCATTGAGGTCGTATCCATCATCAGACCTGAAAATGAAAAAAAATGTGAAACTCATTGAAACGCCCAGATTTATGTCATATTTATTTTTGATGAGAAATCAATGAGTTGATGCTTTTAATGGATGGATTAAAGGCGATGAATCAGTTATTGAAATAATCCTCCAACCAGTCAGTGATTGATTAACTGTGAACTGGAGTGTGCAGGTTAGAAAAAAAGACATTTTGCCTAAATTGTACAAAAACTGTATAGATTTTACATTTAAGTTTAAAATGAAATTTAAAAAAAAAAAGTTTTTCTGTAAATGTGTTCTAACCAGAACCTCTCAAGAGCTGTGGTTGACTTTATTGGGTTGAAATTATTTGAAAAAAACAACAAAAAATTGTCATCAGATCAACCCTGTATTGACTGAATGTTTTTCACGTGTTGATGTTTGAAGATGCAGATGCATCCTTTCCTACAAATAGTAAAGCTTACACTCAAACAAGGCTGCGTTCCCACATTTAGAAGAAAATAATGCTTATTTTGTTTAAAAAAGGAATTGTATTATTTGTTTATTTGGATTTTATGTATCTCTGCTACTAAAAAAAACGCTGAAGTGGCTAAATGAAGTATCTGGATGAATTTCCATCTGATTAATGGATTAATTAATTGATAGATTAATCGATTGCTAAGATAATCGTTGTATTCAAAATGTCCGCCACCTCATAAACGTGACAAAAACAAACAGACGGTGTCCTCTGTCCGTCCTCCGTCCAGGGCATCGCTCTGATCAACGGTACCCAGATGATCACCTCTTTGGGGGCCGAGGCGGTGGAGCGCGCCCGGGCCATCGCCCAGCAGGCGGACATCGTTGCTGCTCTCACGCTGGAGGTGCTGAAGGGAACCACTAAGGCCTTTGACAGTGGTGAGCAGCAGCAGGAAGAGCGGATGTGGACAAATCCACGCCGACGCTTCTACTTGACGTGGATTTGCCCACAATCCGTGCCGACACATTGTGGTTTCTCCACAGACATCCATTCACTGCGTCCCCATCCAGGCCAGACGGAGGTTGCCCTGCGCTTTCGTTCGCTGCTGGACTCTGACCACCATCCGTCCGAGATCGCAGGTCAGCAGAGCGACCCAAAGCCAATGGGAGCATTAATTAATGAAGCCACTTTTTAAAATAGTAATACACGTCAAATTTGTTAGCCATGTGGATTTAGGAAAACATGGTTATGTGGCTATGTTACATGTCCATATGTGTGATGTTGATGTCTATTTCCAGAGAGTCATAGGTTCTGTGACAGGGTCCAGGATGCCTACACCATGCGCTGCTGTCCTCAGGTAACTTCAGGTCAAATTTAGTTTAATTAGTCAGATTAGCAAAACGTTGAAGCCAAGCAACGGAAATTTTCCAAGTGAAAGTTGTAGAAGTTTCACCTAATTTTGGAATAAAGTTACTTGACATTTTGAACCAATCGTTTGCCCTGTTTGTCTTTCACAGCAAATACTAAAAACAAACTAAGATTTAGTACCTGGTATTTATCATCATTAGTAATCAAGTAAAAAAAAAAAAAAAAGAAATAGAAATCTGATCATTTACAGGTGTGTCTTAAATTTGACTTTCAGTGAAAAGACCAAAAAAAAATAAAAAAAATAAGTGCACCTATGGAGGTTTACTGCAGATGTTTACTACTCTACTACTGATTTTGATTTTGTAAGTTTGCAGATGACAAAAGTCGAAGCCTAGTTTCTCAGAAGATTTGAAAGCAGTTGAAACCAGACGTTTCCATGCGCTGCACATCAAGACTCCCTGTCTGGAGTTAAATTAGATCAAACTTCTCTTGCGTTAGCTTAGTTAGGATAACCAAAATTGTTTCTATTTGCTAAACTGTCAGAGCTTAGCGAGAACATGTTTCAGACCTTTTGTTGTTAGATATTTCTCTTTGAATTTATTCAAGTTTGTACTTCAATATGTGGTGTTAAGATTAGTTTTTTTTTATTAGCATGTTTCTTTGTATGCAGGTGCATGGGATAGCCAATGACACAATAATGTTTGTGCAGAACATCATCAACACAGAGATCAACAGCGCTACAGACAACCCTGTATCCTTCAGTGTCATGTAGATCACACTTTTTCAAAAATAACTTATTATTTTTGAGAAAAAACAAAGGACTTCCACATTTCTTCTTTTCTATTCTTTCTTTACCTCAACGGTTGTACAAGATGGTATTTGCAGAACGAGGTGAAACCATTTCTGGTGGGAATTTCCATGGAGAATATCCAGCAAAGGTTTGTGGGTAATAAAACTCCCTCATGACTTTTGAGGAAGTAATTAACTCCTCATGCCATTTTTTTTTTTTCCTAAAAGGCCCTAGACTTTCTGTCCATCGCTGTCCATGAGCTGGCCTCCATCAGTGAGAGGAGGATTGAGAGGTTATGTAACCCCTCACTGAGTGAGCTGCCTGCCTTCCTTGTTAATGAGGGCGGCCTCAACTCAGGCTTCATGATTGCCCACTGCACCGCTGCTTCTTTAGGTTGGTTTGTGAGCGCAACAAATGGAAATGTAACCTGAGAATTTCAGGTGACATCTTCACTTTTTCCCCACTTACCAACTTCCGCATACTGTGTGCTGCTTCAGTCGTTCAACTTTTACCACATTCTGCTAATTCAGGGCATTACGGACGACGCCTTTTGGCATTGACTTCGTCTATGGTCCACGAAATATTAAGCTTTTTTGGATTGTCTTGGGCCCAATTGAAATTAATGAAACATTGCATAATTTCTGAAAAAGTTCTGCTAAAAACGTTGCACTCTTACACGGCTAGCTACTTCCACTTCAGCTAAAAATGCCGTTCAAGCTTTAAAATGCAGCTGTTTCATGTCTTTAAGATATTTAATGAAATCCTAATTCTAACCCTCCTTCCAACCCTAAACTTGGCATGAGAGCAGAAATTTTAGATCAAATGATTTGGTCTACATTTCATAAAATCCTACTAAATTTAGTCAGTGCTTAACTTTTTTTTTTTTTAATGTTTCTTCTTGCATTTCTTGCGTTTTATTTTTCACACTGAATTGAATATGTTGCTGTAAGTCAAGGTGCTAGTCCTTACCCAGAAGCTAAAATTAGCCTCTAGATTAGGACTAGAGGCTAGAAAAGCTAGCGTTAGCCTTTTTGCCCATGTTTGCTCATAAACAGATGTGCTTTGTGATGAACAATGTTCTGCACAAATATGTCTGTGGCTGGGCTTTTTGCTTTGAGTGAAAGTTTTTTTGTTTGTTTTTAAACTCTTGTACAGTTTTCAATTTGGGTTCTGCAAACTTCTGCTTTTTTTCTGCTGCTTTCGTGCATTTCTGCACGAAAGCAGCATTCACACTGCATTTTTGCAGGAAATGCACATTTAAAAAAATATACTTATATTATTCAAAATTCCTTTATGGGTTTCTTCTTAATCATTAAATCTGAGCAAAAACTCATTTTGACATCTGTCCCTGTTAGTTTCAGAGAATAAAGTTTTATGCCACCCTTCGTCTGTGGACTCCCTGTCCACCAGCGCGGCCACAGAGGACCATGTGTCCATGGGAGGCTGGGCCGCTCGGAAAGCCTTGAGGGTTGTGGAACACGTGGAGCAAGGTGAAACGCTCTGTCCGGAATATTTCACAGCAAATCTAAATACTAAATCCAGAGGATAATACTGGAGAATAAAAACCAACATAAGTAATAATAAATTCATGTTCAGACAGTGCTTTAAACAGGTCATAGTGTAGATTTCTTTTCTTTCTTTTTTTTTTGGTTTAGATGGTTTTCAAATTCCAAAGGTCTCACTTATTTCTTGGACTATGAAATTATAAGTTGACTGTGAATTTACAGCAACAGGAAAGGCAAGTTTATTTCAGCAACAAGATAATTCAAAGTGCTTTACATGAAGCAGACAAAGCATTACTTTGCAGAGGTGTGATACAGGAAAGCATAGAAAAGTTGGAATACAGGCTAAAGTGAATGATGTTTCAGTTGATACCGATCAAGGCGACGTTAAACAAATGGGTTTTTAGTCTCAGTGTTTCAGCAGTTTTGCAGTTTTCTGGATGTTTGTTCCGGATTAGCGGAGCAGTCACTAAAGTGAATGTTGCTTCTCCATGTTTGGTTTTGATTAGGGAACCAAACATGGCAGACCAGAACCAGAGGGCTAAAGTAGGTTAAGGCAACAACAGAATATTTGCATGTCGGTTAAGTAAGTCGATTCTAGTAACAGTTCATTAACCTCATAACCTGCAGTGGAACGCCCATGTGCTGTTTTCCCATTGT
Source organism: Poeciliopsis paucimaculata (assembly GCA_903067055.1). Classification (NCBI taxonomy): domain Eukaryota; kingdom Metazoa; phylum Chordata; class Actinopteri; order Cyprinodontiformes; family Poeciliidae; genus Poeciliopsis; species Poeciliopsis paucimaculata. The sequence continues at coordinate 97,360 of CAEGAD010011362.1, forward strand.
ATGGGGGTTAAGGGGCTAATTGCAGTGCAGTGAAAACTTTGAGTCACGCCTTATGTCTTAATACTTGCCAGATTTTATTTTAATCTTTCAAAGTGACTTGAAACATTTTTTCAGTTTCAGATTCTGGCTGTTTTTTGTTCACTCATTTTTTAGTCTGTTAAATCAATGGTTATCACAAGCCGTCTGAGTGGAAACGGTTAAACGGTTTGTCGGTTTAACCGTGTTGTTTCTACACAAGATTTGGTTCAGTCAACAATGCGCCTGTTTTGTAATGTTAGAAGCGACCATGACCTGGCAGTTAGCAGGGAGCTGTTGTGTAAATGACCAAATAAAGCGGCGTTAGAAGTCGCTTTGATCAGTCCATTTTTACTCCAAAACATTCGCACTTAAAGATATTCCACACTTTAGCACAATTAACATGGCTTTTGTGATCAGTTCTTGCCATAGAGCTGCTGGCGGCCTGCCAGGGTATCGAGTTCCTCCGCCCTCTTCGGACCACCACTCCGCTTGAGAAGGTCTACGACCTTGTGCGCACCGTTGTCAAGTGAGTCAGCTGGATCTCAAGCCCACAAAACTATACACACGAGGTGTATTTGTCTCCTATTTACTCATTTTCTGCTTGTGCTGTAACAGGCCATGGATTAAAGACCGATTCATGTCGCCTGACATCGAAGCTGTTCACCGTCTCCTGCTCGACCAGAAGGCAAGAGGCTAAAATATTGGAAGTTTAGGTCATTTTGTTGTGTCAAAACCAAAAACTCTTATTGGAATTTGATGTAAAAGAAAAAACTGTATATATTCCACATTTGTGAACTAGAAGGAAAAGATTTTTGAAAATGTTTTCTTATCAATCTCAGGTGTGGAAGGTGGCCAAGCCTTACATTGACAAGTATCAGACTGAATACATCCCAGAGTCTCGACCCAACTCCCCCACCGCCTTCTCCCTGGATCCCCCCGCATCACCGAGGAAACGCGTCCGTCACGAGTGAAACGAAGCTTCAAGTCAAATTCATCCTGTTTTCTTACCGTTCTGCTTGAATCATTTTTACTGACCAAAAGCTAAAAGTATAAATATTAATTATTAGTAAGATCCTGGAAGATTCCTGACATGAAAATCTGTGGCGATACGTTGCTTACTTAGAAATACATTACAAATGGTATTACTATAAGTTTTGTAATTTTATGTACTTTCCCTGACAGCACTGCAGTAAACTAGCATTACTCTTGACTATTGCTGCTAATGTAGTTTTTATAGCCTCTTCAGTTTCAGGCTTTATTAGCATAAATAAAAAAATTTTGTGTGTAATTTGCTAGTATTTCTCTTACTAGATTTTGATTGATTAAAATGTTTATCACATTTTTTATTGTTATATTTCTAGCTTCATGAAATTGTTGGGGCTGCAGTTGGTCCCACTGTCGCACACAATCTGGGTGTTTTTAATATTACAAAACTACTTGTTCCATTGGCAGATTATTGTGCTTACAACATGGGAAAAATGTTCTCAGTGAAATAATCTGCCAATGGAACAAGTAGTTTTGTAATATTAAAAACACCCAGATTTTCTAAATATGTTCTTTCCTCCACTCTTGAGTAATTTTTTGTGACAGCTACGTTTTACTTGTACCCGAGTGAAAACATGTGGAAGAAGTGCGACTTCTACTCGAGAACAATCCACTGACTTTTCTACTCACCTCTGATAACAAGCTTTGCTAAGATTTGTTCTTGTCATTTGTAATTCCCATTTTACTTTCAGGTCACGTTTACACCACTAAGTGTCGATGTTAACCTACTTCAAGGACATAGCATGGAGTTTTCTTTAGATAACAAGTACCCTCTTAATTTAGGGTCCGCTTAAGGGCTGTGAGTGGTAAGTCAATAAGATACAATCATCAAAGTGATTATGTAACAGATACTCACAGTAGACCAACACACGGGCGAACTGTTTGCTCTGCATTTATTCAAAAATGACGATGAAGACACACATCAGTTGTCTGGTGGGTTTCATGTGAACTTCCGGTTCCCCCACAATGCTTGGCAACAACGTGTGTTAATATTAGTGTTACATTAACTTTTGCTGCGTAAGGAAGAATCAGCTATTCCCAGGAGTTTAGAAACGTTAAGAAGGTGTTTTCTCATTTGATTAATAACAAACTAAAACTTTTAACTGACAATACTGTTTAAACTAAGCATTTTTAATACACACCCAGCAGACTTAAAAACATCTTGAATGAAATAACTTGAACTTCCCTTTAGAGCACAAAAAAACACACACACATTGGCTCTCTTTCGGGTTTAATGTGAACTTTTGACTCCTACATGAAACTAAATTATTGTTACACAAATAATAAAAGCCAAACAAATAAAGCGCAATTACAGGGACTCGCCACGAGGGGGCTGTAAAGGACGCCCACTGAGCACGAAACGTAAATAAAACATATATATTCACATTTAGCCAAGCGTCACGGCAGCACTTTAAATTAACATGCGGATAACGTCCAACGTGGAATAATATAGAATATAATATTTACAAATAAAAAGAAAAGAGAGAAGCAATTTCTCTCAATACGACAAACCTTCTCAATGCTTTGCGGCAATGTGAGGGAGAGCACGTTACGTAGACACGTGGAACGGTGCACCCAATTCAAAACCTTCAAATTAAAATTGCTCAAAGAAACATAATTCATACATTCCTCAATAAAAAATAATTTAAAAAAAATAAAAAAAATCAGTGGCATAAACTGGTGGCTTAACAAAGATAATTATAATTGTAATTACTCTCTTTTGTTGCGTCAAGCAACGCTCAACAACGCTAAACAAACACATTTGACTCGACTTTTCTGCTTAATTTCCCTGGGACAACAGAGGATGTTTCTATTTTATTCTACTTTTCAAAACTATAATAATAAACGTAACCACGAGAGAAAACAAGCGCACGCGTGGACCTGGTAACATGCTTGTGTTGAAGGTAATGATGTACGAGACTTACTGTCTGCTTTGTGACTGACCGAAAGCCAGTCTGTTATATGTTACCTGAGGATGAAGGTCAGCCTTTCAAGCACGGTGCAGTAATCTATCACACACAGAAACGCGCCTTCACCTTATGATAAAACCTGATCTAGCTAACGTGTTACGGGCAACCTATATACTATATACTAGCAATGCAAAAACAACTGTCAATGTTAACCAAAAACAATCCTCGCAATGAATAAAAATAATGTCGTCTCCTTCGAGCCGGAGTCGAACCAGCGACCTAAGGATTTCAGCTGCAGCCTCTACAGTCCTCCGCTCTACCAACTGAGCTATCGAAGGGACTCATGGCAGCGGAGGCGGCTCAACAGTATTGATAGGGGCCACGTGTCTGATATCCGTTTCCGTGGAGTATGGAGCTTGGCTAATTCTTTTTTGTAATTTGTCTATTTCATCGAACCAAACAGTGCGTCCGATTCAACACAATATTATAAGAGAACTGCCCGCATTTTACCCACAAGTTTAACATAAAGTCCTTCTGTGATAATAAAAAAAACAACAACAAAACAGACAGATGGCACTGTGGACAAAGACAGAAAAAATAACACAGACTGTGACATCTGCCAAAGATAAACATCCTACAATGAGCTGAGAAGAAAAGCAGTTCTGATTAGCCCGTGGTCTCCTCTGGCTTTTTGTCTGGCTGCTGCACATGTGCAGACAGATTACTCGCTGGGGTTCAGCGAGCTGAAGGTACAGGGTGACAAGAGGAGGGAAGCATCGCCTTTTACAGTCTGGAAATACAGCTGGCCAGTCTGACCCATGTCTGGCATTCTTACTGAGGCATTACACCAGGAGACCACTGCGACACACATAGGCCTGGTCAAGGACAACGCCTGCAGGCACAACAGAGATCATATTGCAAATATCTCATGTTAAAACTTACCGTTGAACTTTAGCAACTGAACCCATGTAAAGATCAGTTATTTGAAGTGTCTTACTTGTGTATCCTCAAAAAAGATGCACTTAATTAACTTAATTAACAACAGTTATGTAGGGTCGTTTGAACCGACCTTCTTAAGATCCCAGACCGTGATCTCAGACTGCTGGTCCAGATGCCTAAGATTTCTTAAAGCTCTTTGGAGACAAGCAGGAGGCTGTTGTATCGCGACCCTTCAGTCCATGTGGGGTCATTCTTCAAATCAGCATGTAGTTATCTAGGTGCATTGTAATGGATACAAATCTTTCTAGTTCCATTCGGTTTAGCAAAAAGCTGATCAACGCTCCTAGCGAAGGCACACTCCAAACCATGACAGAGCCGTCGCCGTGCTTTACAGGTGGTTGTATAAAAAAATAAAAAAACGAACCACTTTTTAAAATTTTCTCCCCACCTTGAGAGTTTGAACCAAAACATTTAAATGTGGATCCATTTCTCCCTTCCTCAGATCGTCCAAAGAAGAAGAATTGACGACGATGACATTTAGAAGCAAATGAGACTGAAGGGTTTTTTTTTTTAAGCAACGTAATTTGAATTTCCGTAAAGTTTTACTACACACAAGTCAAATCAAACATTAGAGTACTTTAATTCCTGAGCTTCAGTTTGATGGCCAGATTGAATTAAATCAAGTCAGCTTCCCTAAATAATTGTGGCTGTTAGTCATATTCCACTTTGCATTTTTTCTTCTTAATATGGGTAAATGTTGGGAGTTTTGGAGAGCAAGAGGAAGTTGCTTGTAATGTGCAGAGCTTTCTTACAGCCAAGGGAATACAACACAGATCGGCCGAGATTAGACGTCCTTCCTGAGACGGTTTTCATTGGGATCTCTTGGAATTTGAAGGGGGAAAAAGGAAAGGAGGTCTCCTGTGCGACAAAATGAACTGGGAAAAACTAAATGCACCATGTGAATCTAGAAACACTCCAAGATCAAGCCTGTTTCCTTTTGAAGCATCATTGTGACGAGAGCAGCAGAATCCCACGAATGTCTCGCTTTAGGGAAAACAAAAAAACAAAAAAAAAACAAAACTATGAACGTTCACCACGTCGTCGTTTGACAAATGCGAGGCTATTTAACGAAACGGCTAATTGTCACGGTGCGAACAGACCCACGCTGTGTATTCAGACTAAACATCTGCAGATTGTGGTACTTTTCTTGACAAAATCTGTCTGGACTCAGTCAGGTGATGATGTCACTTTGAAATGTCTCTGGGCCAGAAGGCATGCGTGCAGCCGCATGATTAATGGGTCAAGGGTTGTGCTGCTCCCCAGGTCCGGGGCTGTTGTCTGTCTGAGGAGACAGACGAGGTGTGGTTAATAAATGCCAGGTAGTCCTAATGATACGTTCCAGGAATGTGGAGGCAATCTTCATGTCTCAGTTAATGTTTTATACCAGCAGCAGCTTTAAAGCTTCTCCTTACAGCATGTTGGTCACAGGTGAATCTCGCTTTGCGCCGGAACGTTCTGTTCCGTCTAATGCCGCTGATTTGTCAAAATGAGAAAAGAAAAAAAAAGCCTCCCAAAGTCATAAATACCCCCTTGAACTTTTTCACATTCTGTCACATTAGAGCCACATGTGTTATATTTGGGAATCGTCTTGTACACATGTTCAGGTTGATGTGTTAATGTTTTGCATGTTGGACAGAGAATCTCTTTTTTTTTTTTTTCTGTTTTCACCACAAGGCTTGTGGAAAACTTGAGGTTCCCATAAAATCTGGAAAAGCAATTGATGATGTTTTATTTTTTATTTTTAAAGAATTTTCCGGGTCTGGATGATTTTAGAAAAAAGACTGAGCACTGAAGTACTGATTTTCCAGATGTGTTTTTTTCTTTACTGATTTAAATGTTATATTGCTCCTTTTTGAGATTTTGCCCATCTGTATTTGGGGTTTCAATTCTTTGAATAAATGTGCTTTCATTAAAAATACAAATAAAAATAAATGCATCTTCATGTTCAGATTCAAGTTGAACTGTCGACGTTTCTTGTCACTACACAACACAATAAAACTGCAATGTTTTAGGATTCATGTGTACAAAATGTTCTTTAGAGAAACTACATTTATTTTAGGATATTTCAAACTGTAACTGAAAAGTGCAAACGTTATAAAATAGATAATAGACTCTGTAAGAGAGTAGATGCCAAAAAAGTACCGTAGTAACAAGACCCAATATCACTTTCTGGAGGAAAAAAAAAAAACAAAAGACAGAAAGACTTGATCTCCAGTAAGTGTTTTTATGACTTGATGGAGATCAGACCAAGAAATTCAAGGTGAATACTTAGTCCATGTTGTTACAAGAACAACATTAAAACCACGTGAAAATGTGAGTGTGTGAAGGTTTAGATTGGGAGGACGTCTGTGACTGTCCACACTCTGTCCAGTTTCAGATGATTACATAACCAGTGATCGGCCAGAAGCTCAAAGCTTCGCTCCATAACCTGAATCTCTCCACAGCTCTATCCGCGACCCGTCGACTGTGATCTTTAGTCTTCATGATGCTGTTTTTATTTCTCTAACAAACCTCTAAGACTTTCACAGAGCAGCTGTGTTTATAGAGATAAAATGACTCAAATCACACACAGGTGGTCTCCAATTATTATTTAAGATACCTTGGAAGACACTTGGCTGCACTGCATTTTACAAAACATACTTTTTTCCTTCTTTTTTTTTTTTTATCAAAAATGACTGAAAACGTTTCAGACTTATTATTTGCTTGGTTAGAGGGGTCTTACAGTCTTATCATAAGAGCTATAGTAGGAGTGGTCTGAGGTGGGCGGGGCTAATGCCCCTCAGGGCCCAATGTCAATGAAACTTTCCACTTAAAATCCTGAATCCTGGCATGACGTGATAGGGGCTCTATAGGGGATCAACAATGATTGCATGCCATAGATGTGATCTCAGCTCTGCAAATATTTCCGAACTATTTCTTTAAATCAGGAGGAGGCATGTGACGGATTGTTTCACAGTTTGTGGAAGTTTTCCTCTCCTGCAGGATGAGACTGGAGACTCTGTTAGCTTTTATTCTGACGTGCTCATCTTTCTCCCTGTCAGCCGGTGAGTTACAGATGTTCAACTCGAGTTTGAATCAACTTTTCACCCAGGATAAAAATGTTGCTACTCCCCCCTCCCGCCCGCTTTCTCTTCCCAGAACAACCTCAAGTGAAGAGCCCGGGTCCCCACAGCCGCTGCTTTGACCGAGCCTGCAACCCCCGCATCGGTAACCTGGCCGCGGGCAGAGTGCTCCACACGCTGTCCGTCTGCGGCTCCAACTCCTCGGAGCGCTTTTGCTTCTTCAGGCAGACCGCCGGGCCCCGCGGCAGGCGGTCCTGCTCCGCGCCCGAATGCGCCCGCTGCGACGCCTCCAAGCCCGCACAGGCGCACCCTGCCTCGGCTATGAGCGACTCCGCGTTCCGCCACCCGGACACCTGGTGGCAGTCTGCCGAGGGGCCGGAGGAGGAGGAGGAGGCGCTCCGGCTGGACCTGGAGACCAAGTTTCTCTTCACTCATCTGATCCTGGTGTTCCGCTCCCCGCGGCCCGCTGCCATGCTGCTGGAGCGCTCCCAGGACTTCGGGCGCACATGGAGGACCCTTGGGTATTTCGCCCAGGACTGCGAGAAGATGTTCGGCCTGGCTGAGGGTTTGCCTGTGGAGGAAGACGGGGCGACATGCACCTCGAAGTACTCAGGAGCTTTCCCCTGCACCAGAGGAGAGGTGAGGGCCCCTTCAGCGCGCAACAGAAATAGAGCACAGCAAAATGCAACCAAAATACTGAAATTCTGCAAGTGCGTGAACCTAAACTGTCTGAATATGAAGAGAAATGTGTGCACAGAGACAGGCAAAAAGATTCAATTCTTTGATATTTAGCCCACCTTTCTCACATTTAGCACTAAAATTTCAGTGTACATATGGTAAATTATTACTTTAAGAAAAAATATTTCCATCTCAAATGCCGTAAAAGTGAGATAACTGGGAACAGAGGCATGCCACACTTTCCAGTTTTTAAAAAAAAAATTAAATCCACTTTACTCGCTACTGTTTGTTCGTCTGTGGCAGAAAATCCTAATAAAACATATCCAAATGTGAAACAACTTAGGCTGATTTAAAAACTCGTTTGCAAGAAACTGTCAATCCATATCAGCTGAGGGAATTTAGGGAGTAAAAGGTTCTGAGTTAAATATACAATGAGAGAAAACAGAGATCGTAAAGAGAAAGAAAATGAAGTCATATCAGAGGGATGTGAGTGTCCACCTGTCATCCTGAACCAGTAACAGCAGATGCCGTCTGCTGCTCTCTGATTTTGTTTTGAGTCCTTCCAAGACGGGTTCCTCTTTCTGAAGCCTCCTGCTGCTCAGTCATGCACGACTATGAAGCGTTTTATTTTATTATTAAGGAGAACAGAGACGTGCAGAACCTCTCCGGGGGTCCGAGCCACTAAAATTCACAAGCAGGTCACAGTCGGCTACTGATGGAAGAAATCACTTTTTTTCTTCTTTTTTTTTTTTTTCCTCAGAAGAACTACTGAGATCATAGGGGTTTGGTTCATAATCAGTTTGCTTTGTAATCTTTGGTTTGTAGCTTTTTAACGGACGAGTTTGAAGTCACTGAACCTTTTTGTGTCTTAGCGCATAACAGACCCATTCTGTTTGCATTTGTCATTTCTCCTAATCAGCAGATTTACATTTTTTTTTAATGGACCTTTTGTTAAATCCATGGGAACAAATCCACTCTTCACTCATCGTGTCTACTGTGAGAAAGTCTCTTCTCTCACCCTCTTGCTGTGGATGAGAAACATGAAAGTAATGCACTCAAATTCTGCAGAGGAAAAAAAAAAAAAACGTGAAAGCAGCGCACATAGGTTCATCGCACACGGAACGATGTATTTCATGTGTTTATTTTTGTTAATTGTGGACATTATGGCTTGCAAAGTCTAGTCTGCAAACTAGACTTTGCAGACAAAAACGCAAAGTCTAGTTTCTTGGGAAACGAGTAATTTATGTAAAAACCAGTAAAATAATATTCTCATACAGAAATGTGGACCTACTGAAAAGTGTAAGATGCAGTCCTGGAAGGCGGCTGCAGTGACCTTGGCCTTCTGAAAACACTGAAAACAACAGATGACACGGCTCTGCCAATTGTCTTTGTGAAAATGACTCACTAAACCTCAGACAACTTGAATTTTGTCCCTCTCAACTCTTTAAACTCTTGGACGTTGACATATAAATCAAGCTGACTTTAAAAAAAAATATATATATATATATATATATATATGGCTTATACAGTAATTTTACTGTATAAGCCACGATTTCAAACAATTTCTATTTTTATCACGCTTGTTTTTTCAAGTTTTCTTTAAATCAAGATCATTTTATAAGTCTGGGTTTCATCTTGCCATGTCCTTTGCTCTTCAGGTAATCTACCGAGCCCTGTCCCCTTGGCGCTCGGTGGACCCCTACGGACTAGCTGCCCAGAACCAGCTCGCCATCACCAACCTCAGAGTTCGCCTCCTGCAGAGACAGCAGTGCCCGTGCCAGACCAAACATCCGGGAGCTGCCTCTCTCCCGACGGACCACTACGCTATCTATGATTTTGTTGTCAAAGGCAGCTGCCTTTGTAACGGACACGCTGACCACTGCGTGCCAGCCAGAGGCTATCAACCCGGCCCGGAAAAGGCCGGCAGTGTGGTGAGTTTCGATTTAGTGAAGACCGACTCTGACTCTCGTGCCACTTTATGTGCTGCCTGAGCTGAGAGATGAAGTGAAGACTTGACGTCAAGCCGTTGTTTTGCCTACCATTACAGGGTCTTAACGGTGTGGAAATCTCAATTATAGCATTGAGCCTAAGACTTTAACAACCTTTAATCTTAGGTGTTTCATTCTCTGCAGCCTACTGGTTTATTGGCAAGAAACTTAAAGGAGTTTAGATGTGCTACGCTGCCTTTGTACTCGGTGTAAACAAAGCTGGTGTGCAAATGTCGCAATCCTACAGCAGGAGGGCGGCGGCTCTAAACTCTACTGCAAGGATTATTGAAGTAGGCACGCATGCAATCTGACTTCCAAAAGTCTTAAAATCACTTCCTGTCTCTTGTCCGACTGGCAGGTCCATGGAAAATGCGTCTGCAGACACAACACGGCCGGCGACCACTGTGAGCGCTGTGCCCCTCTCTACAACGACCTGCCGTGGCAGGCGGCCAACGGCATCATGGGAACACCGCACGAATGCCAGAGTGAGTGATGGGGCCAGAAAGTCAAAAGCAGATTGGGAGCCTCTGCATGTTGACACGTCCTGAAAACGAGTTGGGTGTCGTAAATCACATGCGAGCCTTCGGCCACTGAATGCAAAACCCCATGAACTTGTTCGTGATTTGTTGCATCGAGAGGCATAAATGTGTTATATTAACACAAAATGCTACCAGAGTGTGAGTGAAGCGAAAATGATGCGTGAATTTAAAATTATTTTAAAAATAGAAAATCTTTAAGGCCTGGTTTCCACGTTAACAGACTAATTAATCAGCATTTGTCTCCCCCCTCCCTCCCCTGCAATTACAATTCAATTCCTCTGGAAGTAGAAGAGTAAATGGGGCTAAGCACATTCTTTTAAGGTTTTTAATTGAGAAAGAAAAAGTCAATTTCCTCTTCACAATGATGAATAGCTTTGTGTTTGTCAACTGCATAAAATGATAATAAAATGCACTGAGGCAAAAAGTGGAAAAGTCTCTGATGCGAGTTGACCGCCATGTTTTTACCGAACTGTGCGTTTCTGATCAAACGCAGAATGCAAGTGCAACGACCATGCCAGGAGCTGCCACTTCAGTCGAGGACTGTGGCTGGCCACGGGACGGCGGAGAGGGGGCGTGTGCGACCACTGTCTCCACAACACAGAGGGCCGTCACTGCCAAAACTGCAAGAGGGGCTTCTACAGAGACCCGAGCCGTCCCAAAACCGCACCAGACTCCTGCAAACGTAAGAGCGTTTGACGCGAACCTGTTAAGACTGGACCTTCCTTTGGCCTCGCACCATACATGGACGGCAGCAGAAAAGCCTCATGAAGAGGCTGATATATTTCCCTGTTGGCCTCCAGATTAAAGCTCGCTGATCTCCCCGATAAGAGCATGTGCATCCGTCGCTGGTTTATCAGTAATGTGACAGGATGACCCCTTCCTTATCTTAAGCTGTAATATCCGTTGCCCCTCCTGAGCCAAATGCATCACCGCTTGGGAACGTGGCTGTAACGTCCGACAGCAGAGGAATTTCTCATGCTCCAGCTGAGCACATTTTTCCCATTCTTACTTTCACCACCCCCCACTCCCAACACCCTCCTCCCCCTCCAAAGGAATGCTGCTGCATTTGTTTAGGAACAAACAAACAGGCCATTTTTGGAAAGAACATTTGTCACAAATGGGGGACATCGGAACACAAGTGGAACAAGTAGACCGGGGGTTTTGTAAAGCTTGTTTTCGTCGCGTCCTTTGCAAACACGTTAATCATTCTTCCAGGGAGCTGCTGAAGCAGTCAGTGCCAAGTCGAGGCGGAATCAGGCTAATCGCTTCTCGGTGCAGCGCCCATTACTTTCCACTGTGACAAAACACTGAGACGTCAGTCTTCTCTAAGTGGACTTTCATTGTTTTCCTCATATTACTAGTTTATAAAAAAATGTCCCCACTACACAACAATCATGTTATCATGCTCACCGCCGGTCGTTGTTGCGCGAATGCTGTGCTGGTAAAACCACCTTTTCAAAAACTCAACTTTTTACTGTGTAACTTATTAGAAATGTTACAAGCTAAAAAAAAAAAAAATACCGATCTGTTTCAGTTACATTAAAAAAAAACAACAAAAAAAAACGTTGTAGATGATCCAACTAAAGTCATATTTCTAATCCAAAAATATAGATGATGCAATTGATTCTAAAAGGTATTTTGTATTTTCTCAGGTTGTCTTTGCTATTAAAGCTCCCAATGGTAACTATATTCAAATGTATTGATATTTATTGGTGCTTCCATTGAACAAAGAGAGGCAAAAATAGTAAAACTATCAATCCTGACGATGTGGACAGTTTTGTTAGGTTTTGCACATCATTAATTGGAATTTATTGTGACAGTGATAAATCAAAAATCTCAAAAGAAATTTAAAACAATACATCAGAAACGGTACGATAAATGCCCAGCCCTCCACCCCTACTTTGATGTAATTCTCATTGTACTCTGTGCCAGAGTTGCAAACATTTCAGAGATGTTAACAAGAACTTGTCTTGTTCTTTACCTGTCGGCTTCACAGCCTGCTCTTGCCACCCTGTTGGCTCGGTCCCCTCAGCTGGTGGCACCGTCTGTGGCCCTAGCACTGGGGAATGCACTTGTAAGCCTGGTGTGGAAGGCCCCCACTGTGACAAGTGCATAACGGGATACTGGGGGCTTCACGAATATGGCTGCCGTCCGTGTGACTGCACGGGAGACTGCGACCTCTACACCGGTGACTGCGTATCTGGGTGAGAGCCTAAACGTATTTGTATTAATCAGCATAAATAAATCAAGATAGGGCAACGCATACTGTGAAGGGAAATTTTTATTTCGGCATTAACTCTGAATAGTGTTACGTCTAACTGACTTGACCTCTGCTGTGCAGCGTAGTTGCCGAGGTCCTCTATGCAGCTGCCGGGAACCCAGGAAACAGCAGCAGAGATAGTGAGACAGCGCTATCAAGAGCAAAGGAGCTTTTCTCTGCACTGCACCACTCTGGTGAGGAACTAGTCACCTGTTTCCATCCAGACATCTGTTGAAGAAAGTACCATGTAATATTGATCATGCTATTTTATTCTGGGCTGCAGAGAATTGTGAATGCGTTGAAGGAACCCTGGGCAGCCCTAAGTGGTTCTGCGTGGCGAAGTTTGACTATGGTAAGCAGAAATCTTTAATTGTTCCGAACTGTGTAAGACAGAGGGCAGGCAACCGTATAATCCAGATGTAATTAAAAACTTGCAGAAAAAGATGAGGTGTTACCTGTTGGCAGTGTTGATATTATTAAACTAAATTCAGGTAGATTAAAAAAATAAATAAAAATAGAAGCATAAACTTTGGATGCCTAAGCTGTTTTATTTATACTCCTATATTTTTCAATGAAATGCTCTGGTGTAAAAAAAAAAAACGAGTCTTTGTAGCCATACCTAACTGAAAATAAATAAGAATATTATTAAAAAACCCATTTATTTTAGAAACATTATCACCAAGTGAAACACATTCAGTAGATAAATTTTTTAGAGTGAATACACATCAGATCGATTAGAGAGCTTTTAAAAAAATTGTAAAAATTTGAAACGTGGGCATAATGAAAAGTATGTTTAATACCTGCTCATAGGTTATTTTCAAAAAGTACTTTTAATCTGACAAATGCGGCTCATTGGGCCTTATATTCTAATTTATTGAATATGACTACATTTAGGAAACTGGGAAAAAACAAAAGAAGTTGTTTTCCAGACACAAAAGAACTGAAACAGGACAATGTGAGATAATTATCTGCTGCTTATTGAAACTCAGGGAAGTTTGAAGTGAGCTCTCACCCACAGTACCGGTACAGTGACATCATTTCTCTCTGACGTGTTGTTTGTGAGCATAAAGTTTATCAGACAGGAAAACGTGTTGTTTCGCTGCGGTTTTCACTTTCAAGTGACCTAAAATATCTCATGGCATCCCAAAACGACCCAACCCAAAAGAAAGAATCCAGGTGTTGTTTATCATGGCGGTCTGTATAGATGAAATTAGTCTCAAGTAAAAATAATTGACTGTATAAGAATAAAAGAGAAATCTCCCTCCTAGCAAAAATACCAATATGTTTCACAGATAACATAAAATTTCTAACAGATTTTTAAAAATCTATTGTTTGTGTTGCAGTTCTGGTGGTGAAGGTGATGTCCGCTCATGATAAAGGCTCTCATGCCGAGGTGGAGGCAAAGATTAAAAAGGTTCTACAGCAGAACCCGCAGATGAAGATCCAGTACGGAAACGTCACACTTTTTCCTGAGTCTTGGACTGTCCGAGGCTGTACGTGTCCCATCCTCAATCCAGGTTAGTGTCGGTGTTTACGTCCGTTCAGCATCGTCACGAATGCCATAACAACTCAGAACTTGTTTAAGAAAACACCAAGAAGAAGAAGGAAAGCACAAGCTGGAGCAGTAGTTGTTTAACACTTGTTTCTTTTAATGACGGCTTCTCTCTACTGGTGTCGTTTATGTATCCAGATAATTGACCGTTTCATTTTTGTCCTCTTCCCTAGGAGACGAATACGTCGTGGCTGGCCATAAGAACCGGAAAACTGGCCAGCTCATTGTGAACACCAGGAGTTTTGTTAAACCATGGAAGTCGAGCCTGGAACGCAAACTCCTTCACGTTATCAGAAAAGACTGTGGGCGCAGGTAAAACGCTGCCCAGATCGACAAACAGGCGGTTTGTTGATCCATCTGAATGTCGGACCAAACTCTGGTCCATCTTCGGAGCGACTGTTTTGTTTGGATGCTGGAGTGAATGACTCTTATCTCCTCCACTGAGGAGCTTATAGGATAGAAAAAGACTTATGATCTTTTTTTCCACATTGTTTTTAAACTACACACACAGTTATACTGTGTCTCCTTGCCAAAAGCTGCAAAAAGTTTTTATTGTCCTGTTCCGGTTATTTTATTGATAAGTACTTGAACATTTTCAAAGTCAGTTTTTATAATAACTTTTATCTCGGACATTAATAAATTATGACGAGTTGACATCAACGTGTGTGTGTGTGTGTGTGTGTGTGTGTGTGTGTGTGGGCGTGCGTGTGTGTGTGTGTGTGTGTGTGACTCCTTGGTAGAAAAACCTCTGTGCTGTATAATATCTCCGAAAAAGATTACATTTTTTTTGCCCAACTTATCTTTTGGCAAAGATGGTAATGACTTTTTTTTTGTTGTTTTGTTGTCAGTCACTTGCTTAAAAAAAAAAAAAAAAACGGCTTTAAAACGGCCTTTACATAAGGAAGGTGACAATATGCTAATTTAGGCTTTCATCCAGTTGAATTGAACACGGATTCTTTGGCCAACCAATTACTTACAATCAGGATGTTCTCTCTCTCTTATGAAAGATCCTCTTCCGTCTGAGAGCCCAGTTTGATCATAAGCCCATATTTGTGTCTGTAGACGTCCGCTCAGCATGTGTCTTTTTCTGGCTGCGCTTCAAAACCAGAGTAACAGGACATTTTCGCCCAGTTAGGAAGAGGTCTGATGTTTTGTCTCCAAGGAGAGCAACAAACAGCCTACAGAGATGCAAAGAATTCCTCAGAAATGAACTCATCAGCCATTAACCCAAAGACGTCCACAGACACACACACACACAGACAGACACACACACGCGCACACACACACGTTTGCGCGGCTATCTTTGCAGGGACTTTCCATTGACTTCCATTAATTTCTACAGCCTAAACCTTACCCTTACCCTTATGCTAACCCTACCCATTACATACCTAACCCTAACCAAAACTCAATTCAGACCGTAGTCCTAAATCTGACCCCTGACCCAAAAACAGCATTTCCCCTTGTGGGGACCAGGCTTCAGTCCCCACAAGGAGCAGTGGGTCCCCACAACGTATGTCAGGAAAATGGTCCTCACAAGGTATTAGAAACAAACACGCACACACACAAATCTGGAAAAGTTTGCAATTTATTGATTAGTATGAAAAAATGAGTTTGGAAAATGTTTTGGTTTCTTTCTCTTTTTCACTTAACATGCAAAAATCTTCTTGATTTGCTAAATTGACATTCTTTATTATTACCGTTTTAACATTTCACTGCAATGTTAAAAGCATGCAATCACTGACTGATTGCATGCTTTTGATATAAAAAAAAAATCTAATTTGGGCAGTTTCACAACCTGTTCTCTATAGATAGCCTTTGAATTCAGGTTTAACTAGACCTAATAGCGCCACTAAAACTGCAAGTTGGAATTTTTTGCAAATTAAAAAAAGGGCACCAATATGCAAAAAGTGCACTTTAAAGAGTTAGTTGCTCTAAAAGCAGTAAAAAATTTGACACCGCTCTCTGAATCTCGGAAGCCATTTTTTTAGCAGTGCGTGTTTTCCTATAATTTGTTTAACCTACAGTTTAGGCCCAACTTCAAGTGGAGCAGATTCACTACAGTTTTCTACTCTAAAATCATAAAAACAAAAATAAAAAATCTGGAAAAAGACAGAGTCTAATTTACCTTTTTTCAGTGAGCTCCAACTTCAATGAATTTTACAGACAAGGCTTTGAGGCGCCATTTTGAAAATCCTGTGCATTTTGTTTCTGCTCCATATTGTCTCAAATATATCCACCCCACCAAGGTTTGGTAAAAAGTCCCTTTTTACATACTGTGCTTTTATCTACCACAGGCTTTTTGTAGATTCCAACAAGCTTACGGCCTCAGAAATGTCTGGATTTATGACCGTTCTTTCAATCAGAAATACTAAAGCGCATTTAAATTGGCTCCCTGGAAAACATACTGCTTTTAAGCACAAATTTTATGACAGGCTTGTGGTCTGGATCAGTCCTGCAGCTTCATGTTAGTCTGTTTTATACATCACAAGAAACATTTTGATGTGTGTTTGAGATCATTTTTCCTGTTGGAACATCCAACCGTGTTCAGGTTTCATCCATCTAATCCAGACTGTTAACCATCAGATGAATGATTACTGGAACTGGAAGATACTGGGAACATCAGTTTCAGCGTAAATCAAGTGTAACATCAACATGAGCCGAGATTTAGACCTAGAAATTTGTGACGTTTACCACACTGACAATTAAGACAACTGTGTTAGAGAAATGTCTTATGATCAGAGCAGACAAAGACTCAGATTTTTGCACCACAATGACAAAAAAGAGATTGGAGGAGTTGAAATGGGGCTTTCAAATTTAAGAACTTTATCCCAGATGTTAAGTGTGGTGGTGACAGCATCATGCTGTGGGACTATCTTGCTCAGTGGTGATTGGACGGTTCAATGTATGAACGTATTTACCACTCTGTCGAGGCATGGTTTCATCACATCAATCCTGACATTGGAAGCACTTTAGTGACGTTTGAAACACTCAGGAATAATTAGCAGCGATAAACGGAGTACTCAAAAATTATCCTACTTCAACATAGTTTTACTCAAGTCCAAGAAATTACTAAAGTAAGAGTAAATTAGTATTCGGTAAAAAGGCTACTCAAGTGTTGAGTAAGTGATCAAAATACCAATCATTCAATATTTAAAAATTACATAGTCAGACAGACCAGAATACGAAGTGGAAATTTTGGTATGTTAAAGACCAAAATGACAGAAATTTACATAAATAACAATTACAAAATAACAAAATCAGGCAAAAGAAAACATTTCCTTATCAATTTCTCTCAATATAAAACTTATGAAGCTTTAACAAAACTAGTGGTTAAGGAAAGCTTTTTCTTCATTCAGTGAAGTAGCTCGAAGTGGGTAGAGCCTCCAGAAATCTTCTCAAGAAACATCAGCGCAAAATTAAAAATTACAGCGTAGTAAAAATAGTCCTAAAATTATTATTTTTCCATAAAGTTTCTCAAGTAATAGTAACTGAGTTAATGTAACTAGTAGTTACTTACCAACTCTGATACTCAGGGCCCATATGTGTTATGTTATTTACATAAAACTATTATACACATATAACTTTATCTTTGCCAACAAATTGAATTCTACTCCATTTTTGGGAGTTGCACTTCATTTTTTGACCACTAGATGTCCCCCTCAAACTCTGTATTATTTTGTCACTTGACCCTGACAAATAAAAGTCAGTCACCAAACACAGGTTTCCAACTTTGTAGAGTGCATTAATAATTTTTCATTGTTGATATAAGAGGATGGAAACTGGCTGATAGCAGGGCACCAAAAATTAATACATCCTGAAAAGATGATATATATTTTAGGTCAGATCCACCTCTCTGGCTGCAACGTGCGCTCCCGTCACAGGGGAACAGATTTTCACAGGGGAACAGAATTTCGCACAAGACCGTCGTGGCGGAGTCCGTATAAATACTGTTGTCGTGTTCTTTGAAGTTATTGGGTTTTGTCTTGTTGGAATGTAATAAACTGGTGAACGTGCAATCCAAGAAGACCCCCGGAAATGACGTTTAGATGCCACAAGAGATACAATGTCGTTAGCCGCCTAGCATTCCATAAAAACAACGTTTCACTAGTACAGCATTAGACTGGCTAGTACAAATACATTTAAGAATGTATGAAACCTCAAGAATCATTGACTTAAAAATAAATTAGAGTATAAAACAGCAGTATGCATATAAAAATGAAAAGAATGTGGGGTTTACTAGCTGCCGAATGTCAAATATGTCAAATCGTCCATCAGCTCCACAAAGAGAAACAGCAGCAGGACAGCTTCAGCTTTTAGCAGTCTCTCCATTGCCTGAAGATACTTAAGACACACATACAGGTTAGTTTTTGTTAGTATACATCATATAATTTTGAGCGTTTGGGGTTGTTGCCCAACATGGAAGGGTTGCAGCAAGTCCATTCACCTGTGGTTTGCAGCATTTTCCAGTCAGCCTGCAGCCTCTCTCTTATTCTCTCCAAAGCATCTCCGTTGTCTGGGAGCGGAGTCAGAAGCTCCTGCAGAGGAGGCGCAGGGTGCCCAAGGAGGCCGGAGGCAGTAGGGCCCATACATGCCCCATCATTCTTCTTAAAGGCAAAAAAGTAATAAAGTTTATAAAGATTTCGACATCAAACTTGCTCCAGTCGTCTCACCTGCATCAGAACCAGAGTGTGTCCCTTTGCGAAGACTTTCAGCAGGCCAATTAGTTGCTGCCACATACAGTCGCTCACTCCGCTTCCTGGCATGCGGATCAAAAGGACCAGACCCGGGTCATACTCGTATCCCAGAGGTAGGAGGAGGCCAAGGACCGCCTGGATGAATCCTACCGTGTCACCACAACCCTGAGAGGACAAGAAAACTACACATCATGTTTGTGAGATGCATTCAGTATTGTGTGTTTGTGTTTTAAAGTTATCTCACCTTCTTTAAACACAATGGAATATAATATTTGCCCTTCTGTTCCTCTCTGTCGTCGCCGCTGATTTGTACAACAAGCATTTTCCTTAAAACAGAGATTTTTTTTGTAATGAATTTGTGATTCTTGCTTAAAATCTTTTCTGTAAAGCTTTTGTAAAAAGTGCAGTAGGGCTTAAATCACTATTACCCGTCTGTCGTAGCGCAATTCAGCTCCTCTTTGCCGACATAAACAACTAAAACCCTGAAGGTAGACGAGTGGAAACAATTCAGGCTGGTCTAAAAGCATTTATTACTCGTTTAATTTGAGTTGCCAAAGTGTGTATTCCTCTAAATGTTGATCAGTTACTTTAAAAGTGAAGCTCAACATTTCTATGTGTTTTTTGTCAAAACATACAACACAGTCTGCGTAAGATTTGACTTCTGTACCGGTTGACGAGGTCAGAGCTGAGATCCTGGACAACACACTTCACGGCTGCGGCGACATCGGGGACCAGGGCCACGCCGTTGCTGATCTGAGAACCATTCAAATAAAATCAACACACAACAAGCCAGTAGAGGGAGAAGGAACCCAAACGATGTCTTGATTTTACCTCGTTTGTTCTCATTTTCTCAATCAGGGTGTAAAGTCTCGAGAAGGTGGCGACCCCGTCCGCGTCACCCGCATCTTCCGTGGAACGGTTCCTTCAAGGAAACGATTCAGTTAGCGAGCAGGGTGAAAACGCTCGTAAAGCAAGGCGTGTGACTCTGACTGCTTCTCACTTTATTCTGCTGACTAAAAGTGGTCCGAGGTCTTTGGAGGAGGTGAGGCGTTTCAATTCGTCTGGACAAGCCGCGTCGTCAGGAAGTGCCGACACAGAACAAACGGGAGGACGCAAGCGCTCTGCGGGCTCAGGCCAAACTTTTTCCTCCTGGCTTCTTTCGTCCTCTGCCGTCTCTGCCTTTTCTTCCTCTGCTTTTGCCAGTTTGATGCGTTTGGTGCTGACGTCCATCATAGGCGGATCGGCTGGAGAAGCGAGAAACCGCACGAGACAGGAAGTACAGAAATAAGGAACTAAAGCGAACATTTCTATGTCTTAAAAAAGTTTTGTCTATTTCCATGAACTTATGGCAGGAGTTGTTGCGCTCCAGTAAGAAAACGATTATAATAAACACAAAAAGAACAGTAGTCTGCACTTACAACATGTATAAGACAACATCAACCCACTTTATTAGTGAACTACTCAATAACAAGGCATATTATGTGTCGTGCTGGAATAACAAAGAAACTCTGAGCAATTGCTGCGTGGCTATTCTACCTGCATGCTTGAGGATGGGCCAGTACCGCCTCTGAACCGATCGGACACATTGAAGAGACTCGAGTGCACTGAAGAAAAACAGCAATACAACCACCGAGTTCAAGATTCTCTGTCAAGTGACAGCCACAAACTTGACGCCTGTCTTCATTTGATGAGAAAGATCAGGACAAAGTAGAGCTTAATTGCCAGGTAGAAGGAAAAATGTTCCACGATTTTCTGTAATGCTCAGATTACATTTGACCGACCTTTCGCAGGGACTCCCGAGGTTTGCGAGCCGAGGCAGCGGATCGCCGAGCAAAGTCTGAACAGTCTGACACACGGATTGTGCGAGAGAAGTCAAGTTGTATCCTCCCTAAAAGAAAATGTAGAAACGCATAAAATACTTTGAAAGTCAAGTTAAATAAGACTGCTAAGTGTTGTTAATCATACCTCCAGTACAGCACACAGTTTCCCTCCAGCCAGGTTCATTAGGAGGTGAGTTAAGTGGGCGAAGATGTCAGGAGTGGCACACATCTCTCCCTGGAAAAAAAACACAACAAAGCAAAGTAATTTGGATCTTTTTGATGCTCAAAGACTTTGTTTAGTGGATTCATAAGATAGAACTGTAAGAGAGAACGCATGCATGCAATGTGTAAATAAGTTCACTTTGCACAAGAAGAATTTTTGTTGTTGTTTTTTGGTACCTCTGGGTCGCCGATAGCCGAGTCAAAGCCTGCGCACACCAAAACCAAGTCTGGGCAAAACTGTGAGGAAAAATCAAAAGAGCAACAAGTCATGATCACACTTCAGTCTTAAATAAATGTGTGCTAAAAACGTCTCACCTCATAAGCTACTGGCAGGAGGACATGGCAGAAGACTGACAGATAGTCGCTATTTTCCATTCCCACCTGAAATATCAGAATGATGACTGGTGAGCGAATATTTATCCCTTATTTCAAAATAACAAAATCCAAATTACAAATATAATAAATTTGTAAAAGTAACAAAAACGGTAAATGGATACTGACTGTACCACAATTCACCTTTCATCAGTGCAAGTACAATAAACATTTCAGGGTTTATGAATGAGCAAACCTTTGGTAATGCAACATTGTTACATTTGTGACAGTAGGTCAGTGAGTGTGGTCTCACCACTTAACCAACCAATCAGTACTAATACTGGCAAAATCAATACACCAGTCAATGTTTCTACCTACTCACCTTATTCCAAGGCACGTTTATGTTGAAGCCAGCTCCGCTTTCTTTGCCGACGCTATCGTAGTCTGACTCTCTAAGATTGGGCCAGAATTTCTGATGCTCATAGCGGTGCCAAGAAAAGTACAGAACACTGCAGAGCACCATAAAACCCTCAATGAATAAAAGACCAGAATTATGTTGAAAACCTGAGACTTTTACAGGTTGCTATTTGACAAAAGGACCCACCTTGGATCATCTTCAAAGCAATACTGCACCCCTTGACCATGATGTATGTCCCAGTCTACTATTAGCACCCTGAAGAAGAAATGTTTAAGCTGCTTTAAGTGAACCTGAAGTCGACACAATAAACCAAACGGTGAGAAAGATTTAAAAAAAAAAAAAGGTTGAAATACCTTTTGGCTCCATGTTTTTGCTTAGCATATCGCGCTGCTATGGCCACGTTGTTGAACACACAGAAACCACTGGCAGCACTGCGCATGCTGTGGTGTCCCGGCGGTCTAGAAACGACAACAGGAAACACGTACATGTCTTCCTAGTCGTAGCACGAGCTAAAATTGATTGTTTCCACTCTGATTTTTCCTCCTACATGTTACAGTTAATGTTAAAAGCCTCGTTGCAACAAAGTAGGGACACAAAATAAGCAATGCAAAACATGATTTACACATTTCGACCCTTACCTAACCAGAGCCATGCCGTTCCTGACCTTCCCAGTCATGACACTGTCCACCAGTTGCAGAGCAGACCCTGCAGCCAGCTTGGCGCAGTGATAGATGTTCTACAGCAGTAAACAATTAAGAAAACAGGGGTAAGAAGTGAGCAACACAACCAGAGAGTGAAAGAGGGACAACTCTGATACACAGCTGATAAATAGGGGACTAACTGGGTGGAAGTAGACGTCCCCATACTGAAGGGTGAACTCCTTCAAGTCCTCCAAGGTCATGTGCGGAGTCTTTTTCACACCCTCCAGATATTCCTCACTGTAGTCGGCAGCATGATGAGAATGTTTATTTCATATTAATGAGGAGGTGAATAAATTCACTCACTCGTAACAGTTCGAGGTAAATCAATGCATGAACAAATTCAGACCAGCAGGGGGCCCCCAAGCGCACATGTAAATTTGTTGGTACATGTATAAAGAATAAACCCCATTTGAAATTCTGAGACATTACATTAGAAAGCATAGTTTAATATTGGTATTTCATTATTATATTGACTACTGCTATATGTTTATATGCTATAGTTACAAAAGTGTTATTATTTAATTCTGTCCTTTTTAACTCTTTTCTTTTTCAAAAAGAAAAAAAACAATGCTGAAAAACAATGCGGACAAAGCAAAACAACAGAAGAAGAATAAAAAACAAGATAAAAGTAATACAGAAATAGAAAGAGCAATACTGAAAATTCCTATCAAAGACAAGAACTCAAAGCATAAGCTTATTACTTTGTCATACATACGGCATTATCAAAACTAAAACAGCAGAATATTTCCTTTGCATTTTTCTAAACCATATCTCTAAAGAATTCTGCAGACAAACTCATAAAAAGAAAACAATCATAATCCTACAGCGCCAATGAACAACACCTTTAATGTAAAACAGTCTGAATTGAATCCAGTGTGAGTGTATCTCTGAAGACACTTATTAAGGAAGAAGCATGTAAACAGAAAGTTCATCTAAGAAGCACCAACGTTCTATCGGGGAATGAGCGCCACCTACTGGACGGAGTCCCGTACTTCTCCAGGGCTGACTGACATCACGGTGGCGCGTTTTCTATTTATGTTTCTGTATTAATTTTCAAATACAAAAAAAAAATGCTTTATTAATCCCAGAGGGAAGCAGAATGTTTTTGAGTCATTCTTCAGAGAGTTGTTGTAGATACTGATGGCTGGGCAGGAATGATCTCCTGTAGCAGTCATCATTACAGAGAATCTGGAAGAGGCCTCTGACTGAAGACACTGCTGTTGTGTAACAGTTTCATGCAGAGACTGCTATGCAAAATTAGCAACTGTTATATAATAACTGAATTTTTTTTGCCCTCTTTTGGACAAAGATGTGCACAATATTTGTCTCCATTTGTTTGAATCAGAGTTCATTTTTTAATTTAATCATTTTAAATTAAATAATTAAATTATTTAAATTTAATTTCAATTAAATTTAAATTTATATTTATAGTTGTATATTTTTACACCCTTTTACTGGTATCTCCTTTTAAACGTTTCTCCTTAATTGTATCATTTTGAAAATTTCTGTAATGATTTTGTATTCAAAAGGTTTTAAACAATAAAAGGTTCATTATTATTAATGTTGTTTATGTCGCATGTAGAGCAGCAATCAGGAGCAGAGCAGCAATCAGGACCGACCTGTGGACGAGCAGGATCTCTGCATCTGAGGCCTCGCGAGGCGGCACAGACACACAGCGGTCAGACAGGCCCGTCCTGACCAGGGCCTCATAACTGACCGACAGCCGCTCAGGAACCTCGATCTTACATGCTGGGCTGCAGAAACAAAGACAAAATAATATAGTCGTAAACATCATGCTACCAGTCACAGTTATCAATATAAAAAAGAGGAATGTTTTAAAGTGAGCAGGGTTTTTTGTTGCTTGTTTGCTTTTGCTATTTGGAGCAACTGGGTGACTGGTTGAAAGAAAATTACAATAGTTTTTCCACTTAACAAAAGTCTAATTTCTCTGTTTGGAAGTATTCTTAATCAAACAGCTAACATCAAATTATATATCATAATTATAATATGGAGTAATAAAAATTTAATCTGTGTTGCTCCATAAAGACAAGAATGACAAAATGGGATAGTTTGAAGAGTCAAAACACTTCAAAACAACTGAGTTTAACTGAGTGCTTGCTTTATATTCCTACTTAATTCACTAACACAATATTAAATTCAAAGTTTAGGTAATATTATAAAAAACTAAAATAACGGATCACATTATTTCTGCAGCAGAATTGGAAATAATGCTGCTGTCTCGTTTTGAATAAAATCATTTAAGTTCATTTTTTACATTTCTGATGCAAATTTGCTCTAAACTGTGGTAGTTTTATTTAAATGTACACTTTAAAAATCTAACACGTTCATTACATTCGTATTATTATTCTGTAAAATTCAACAAGCATTTGTTTTTTATTATTCTTAAATACCTTTATTAACTGCAAAAGGCAGGAGTGGCTTTAGCAAAAATAAGAATGTTAAAAGCATATTTTTCTCAAATTAAAATGAGTGAAATTAACATTACTGGTTACTGGATGAAACTGTGGCTGGCTGGAATCTTTAATTAGAAACAGCTCATTTGTAGAGTTGAATAATAATCTGTGTGTGGTAATATTTGAAAAATATTCATAAACAATCTTAAAAATGTCCAGCAAGCAGTTGGTGAACAGTGACAGTGAAGTGAACTGTAGGAATAACATAGTTATAGTGGCCTCCGGGTTACAGAAGCCACCGAATCCGATTCCGACTAAAGTAAACTTCACATGATGTTTGTGATACTCACTCGACCCAGAGCAGTTTGTATTTGGTCATCTCCTCGTCATAAATCAGAGCTGTCCCCATTGTCAACACTTCCGAACGTGTAGAGAGAAATATCGCAACAAAAGC
The DNA here is from genome assembly GCA_903067055.1 of Poeciliopsis paucimaculata. NCBI lineage: Eukaryota > Metazoa > Chordata > Actinopteri > Cyprinodontiformes > Poeciliidae > Poeciliopsis > Poeciliopsis paucimaculata. The sequence goes on from CAEGAD010011362.1 coordinate 122,445, forward strand.
TCCTCACTAGTTCAGTTTTTATTCTGACTTTTGACCCCACAGCGCCAATGAACAACACCTTTAATGTAAAACAGTCTGAATTGAATCCAGTGTGAGTGTATCTCTGAAGACACTTATTAAGGAAGAAGCATGTAAACAGAAAGTTCATCTAAGAAGCACCAACGTTCTATCGGGGAATGAGCGCCACCTACTGGACGGAGTCCCGTACTTCTCCAGGGCTGACTGACATCACGGTGGCGCGTTTTCTATTTATGTTTCTGTATTAATTTTCAAATACAAAAAAAAAATGCTTTATTAATCCCAGAGGGAAGCAGAATGTTTTTGAGTCATTCTTCAGAGAGTTGTTGTAGATACTGATGGCTGGGCAGGAATGATCTCCTGTAGCAGTCATCATTACAGAGAATCTGGAAGAGGCCTCTGACTGAAGACACTGCTGTTGTGTAACAGTTTCATGCAGAGACTGCTATGCAAAATTAGCAACTGTTATATAATAACTGAATTTTTTTTGCCCTCTTTTGGACAAAGATGTGCACAATATTTGTCTCCATTTGTTTGAATCAGAGTTCATTTTTTAATTTAATCATTTTAAATTAAATAATTAAATTATTTAAATTTAATTTCAATTAAATTTAAATTTATATTTATAGTTGTATATTTTTACACCCTTTTACTGGTATCTCCTTTTAAACGTTTCTCCTTAATTGTATCATTTTGAAAATTTCTGTAATGATTTTGTATTCAAAAGGTTTTAAACAATAAAAGGTTCATTATTATTAATGTTGTTTATGTCGCATGTA